>JAOTQE010128097.1:0-36901 GCA_025631205.1 Nesometra sesokonis
TGTTGTGTAGTCAGCGGCCCAAATAATATTGCAATATTGTAAATGAGGTAGGATAAATGAATTGTATAAATATAAAAGTATAAACTGGGGGAAGAAATGCTTCAATTTATTTAATATACCAATATATTTTGATATTTTATTGCAAATAGACTTTTGATGACTAGACCAGTTTAGATTTTCTTGAATAGTCACACCCAGAAAATTCGTCTCAATTTTACGTTCAATGGTATTACCATTGAGGTGAATATTGTAATTAATATTGAGATTGTTTTTTCTGTTACGCGTGTGGAATAATATGTAGTTTGTTTTGGAGATATTAATCAAAAGCCTATTTGCAGCAAACCAATCACAAATCTTTATAAGTTCATCGTTAAATATATTATACAATTGTTCAATATCTTCATGTGAATAATATATAGTAGTATCATCGGCAAAAGAAACAACATGCAAGGTATCACTAACACGGTATATGTCATTTGTGTATATTAAAAACAATAGTGGGCCCAGAACAGAACCCTGCGGCACCCCACATGTCATTTCGACTGTCGATGATTTACAATTCTCAATTTGTACATACTGCTTACGATTACTAAGGTAACTTTTGAACCAATTATATGGAACACCTCTGATACCATATTGGAACAATTTGGAAAGTAATATTTCATGACTCACAATATCAAAAGCTTTAGATAAATCAATGAATGTACTTAATAAATATTCCTTTTTTTCGAATGAGGTATTAATCGAATTTATAAGTTCAAGTAATACATGACTCGTTGAGTGACCTTTTCGGAAACCATACTGATGATTATTCAAAAAATTGTTTTTTATTAAATAATTATATAGCCTACAATGCATTAACTTTTCAATTATCTTTGAAAATAAAGGTAGAATTGAAATAGGTCTATAATTTGATGCTAAGCCAGTGTCGCCTTTCTTATATATTGGGATTACTTTAGAAAGTTTTAATTGTGATGGAACATGGCCAGATTTGAAGCATGAATTAATAGCATATGTTAGCGGTTCCAAGATAATAAGTAAAATTGATTTTAGTACCTTCGCATTTAGGTGGTCATGACCCGATCCTTTATTGGAGTCAAGATTGTTAACTATTTCCATGACTTCCAATTCTGAAACAGGTGTAACAAAGAAAGACGACAAGGGAGGGTTTTCTAAGTATGAAAGAGGATTTATAATGTTCTCAGCTGACAATAATTTTTTTGTGGTAGACCCAATCTGAGAAAAGTACGTGTTGAAATGTTCACATATTGATTCAGTCTCATTGATAATATTATTTTCAGTACGTATACTTGTTGGTTGCGTTTTAACATGTTTGTTGGGATTTATTACAGAGTTAATGATATTCCATACACCTTTAAGATTACCTTTGATTTTTTCAAATTTATTTTTGTAGTAACTTTTTTTAGCATCTCTACATAATAAAGTAAATATATTTTTATATTTTTTGTATGTTAATTCATTTACAGGGTTTCTGGTTTTCAAGAATTGTTTATATAATTTATGTTTGTGTTTACTGCATTTTACAAGAGAAGAAGACATCCATGGCTGCTTGCATTTAATATTTCTATTGAATTTGGTAGTAACTAAATGTTTTTTATGAATTTCAGAAAATATATTAAAAAAGGTATCAAATGATAAGGTAGGATTACATTGATAAATTACTGACCAATTTACTGTGCTTAATTCATTACGAAAGGATTCTATATCTTTGATATACAAGTGAGTGTTTATATAGGGAGTAGAGGACTGTGTGTCCGCTTTAATAATTTGGAAAACAGGCAGATGATCCGAGATGTCGTCAATTAGTATTCCTGATGTTATATCGGTCTCTGTTTGGTTTGTAAAAAAATTATCAATTAATGTTGCACTTCGTGTGTTAATTCTAGTTGGTTTTGAAATGGTTGGAAAAAATGAGTTTGATAAAATAATATTTAAAAAGTTATTAGTAAGATTATGAGTATGAAAGTTTATCAAGTTTATATTAAAGTCCCCCATTAAGTTACATTGTTTATTTTCATTATTTATCTTTATTAATAATTCTTCTATATTATTTGAAAATGATTCAATGTTTGAATTTGGTGGTTTATAAATTATACCAATAATATTATTTTGCTTACTTCTAGGCATAAGTTCAATGAACAATGAGTCACACATATCCTTAGGTAACATTAAGTCATGTCTTAATCTATAATTTAAATCACTTTTTATAAACATACCGACCCCACCCCCAGATTTATTTATTCGATCATTAGAATGAAACTTATAACCTTCTATGGATGGATGGAGCTTTTTATCATTAAGCCAGGTCTCAGAAAGACCAATAATTGAAAAATTATGATTAAAAGAATTAATAAGATATTTAAATTTGTCAAGTTTATTTGTTATACTTCTTGAGTTAATGTGAAGTAGTGACAGTGAACAATCGTTGGAATGGCTGAGTAAATTATTTAGTTCATCGATCTCAAAATATTTACATTGATCGAGAGTGGAGTTTCTGGAGTTTAAGTGGTTTATTAACACGTTAGCCTGATCATCAAATATATTTACTACGTCATCTTGAATCGGGTTTATGCAAATATCTGTATCATGTAGATCGAATACCTCATTTACTTCCAACGAGTGGTCACTGTCATGGAATGGTAAGTACTTAAATAAGTTATACATAAATTAATAATAAAGAATTGAATTTGGTTTGGATAATTGTAAAAAAAATAAATTAATATGAATGTATACACAGCAAAACATAAATCTACACGTATAAAACCCACAAAAAAAAAAAAAACAACACATGGAACACACACATAAACAATACATAGTACATTTAAATGCTCCGGTTATATTTTACGAATAGGCCTAATACACTTTTAGAGAGCCCACACGCTATAATTTACAAGGACAAAAATGCGGTAATTATTACAGTGAATGATATGGTGTACGCATTCTTGCTTTATACAGTCAAAACTAGACTAAAAAAAAAAAACTAACAACCCAAAGGTTTACTTTTCATTTAGGAGATATCCATGAGTCACTGTTCTGGTTTCAGGTCAGTTACAGTGAGACGCTTGAATTTGCCCCCGTCTGATGATTTCACTAACAAGATGGCTGGTACTGACCACGGAATATGTGCAATTTGGCCTTGATCACGCAGCCGTTGTCTCTCCACTCGCAACGCTTTCCTATCCTTGAGTACTTTTTGCGAGTCATAAATTAAAAAAAAAAACATCTTTCAATAGGTCTAACCAATGGTTAGTGTTACAACAATAAATCGAGTTCATCGAATTGATGTCACAATTTTCTGAACAGATATCTTTCAAACCTATCCCATTTTTAATGTGATATTCATAAACACATTAGTGCTGGTATTATTAATGAAACCCTTAGATCCAATGGCATAATCATAATATAATTTTGCTGTTGTATCTATCGTAACAATAACATCACTAGTCTCAATGACAGGTTAATATTAAAATAATACATTGGTTTCATAGGTGGGTTCGGCAACATTTTATCAGGAGGGGAGTAAATTTCGTTGAGCGTTGGAAAATTCTCTTAGGAAAAGTTACATTGGTCAGGGGTGAATCCAAAGGGTTGGATGGGGTTCCTGACCCCTCCTAAAATTTGGAGCTATGATTTTTCTAGTATAAAGGGTGATAATGAAGAAGAGACAGTACGGTAATGTATTGCATAAATTGTATGTAAGGCAGCCATCAATAGTGCAGGCTAGTACTCAACGCAAAAATATATTTCAATAGTTTTTTCAATGTCTTTTTAAAGTCACCAATGACCAAATACTGTACTTAAATGTATCTGAAACCAGAAGTCCACAATTATTATTATTATTATTATTATTATTATTATTATTATTATTATTATTGCAGTGAGCATCTTGGAGCGACACTGTGTGTACTTGTTTTTCATGATGAATAGAAGCTGAGATCAGTGTTTTATTTTTTATACCAAACCATTCCTCAATTGTGTTAAATTAAAGTTCCGTTTATGTGTCATTTTTCTAACGTTTTCACATCGTATGCATCAACTATGGTGGAAATGAGGTGTGGTTTTATCTTTACATTCAGACAGTACAACAGTCATGCCTCAATTGCGTTTCATTTTAAATAAAAAACATAAGGTAAAAGAGCATCGTTTCCGATCATCCAGAGGTGCAGAATTTTGAAATTCTTGTATTAAATCTCGGCCCAACAACCATGATCGAGCTATTATTTTCTTTACATGAAGGCATAGTCATACCTCAATTGCGTTATATTGGAACACTTTCAAATTTTTAATGTGTAAGCGTGCCTTTTTCGAGCATCTAGAAGTACAACATGGTCGTAGTTCGTACATCAGGTAGGCACTAGAACAAACCACGCTCCCGCACCACGCGCCCTCATGTCTGGATCCGCTCCTGTCCATAGAACCCTTCAAGCAATCTACGGTCTTGAGAGATGCTACACACCTTGTGAACTATCACAATAAAAATCAACTTTAACCGAAAAGATACACTTAATAATGGCTCTGACTTAAATATCCACATTTCATAGTGTGCAAATTCTGAACATATCAGAGGTCCATATTAAAAATTATCGCATCTTGGTTCGGGTATTTTGATAAATTGCGTTAAATTGTGACACTTAGAAAAGCTTATTACATGTATCCGAGGGCTATTTCGGAATGGATTAATTGCTATTGCCCCTGTTGGTGATGTTTAAGTTAAAGTATGCCCCATGATGTATTTTCTCAAAAGAACAGGTAAACATAGTTTACTGGTTCTCTGTTGAGTTTGTGTAGGGATAGTTTGTGTAGGGATAGTTTCGTGTATTTACCTTTTTTTCTGTGTTCCGATTTCAATATGTTTGTGTCATTCCAATCAGGATTGTGATTATATTTAATTATATGATCTGTAACCGCTGTTTTGTTTTGTATGTCCACATTAGTTAATAATTGACTCATGGGAATACACTCGGCGTGAGCAACATGTGAAAAAAGACCTCTAAGCGGCCCTTGTGAACTTAAACGTTAAACAGCTAACTAGACAGCGGTAAAGTTTACTGGATATAGATCGATAGGCCTATTTGCGGGTTCGATTTTTTATCTGTTTTATTAGTAAATGAGATATCTTTCACACTGAATTAAAACTTCAAATTTTGTTTGCCATATTTTTTAAACTCATACTTTAAAACTCGTCTCACACTCATGATGGTCTCAAAATGAGCCACCTTGGGAAAAACCATCCAGATTCCGGTCCGAATCTGAATGATCTTGACGACATTTTATCGCATTGTTCTATATTAATAAATTAAAAAAATAACGTTACTGTGGCGCTTTTTTGTTTAAACAAATATTTTTGTTTATATTTGAATTCGATGTTTTATTCTTGTCTGTCAGAGACATGTCATTTTATAAAAGCAATTTTAAAACAAGTTTTAATTTTCATTTAAAAAAAACAATTTTAAAACTCATAATTTTAACAAATAGGCCTAGGCCTATCTATATTGTGTACATAGTCAAAGCTTTCTTTACACATAATATTTTCAAAATCTTTTATAACCTCTCAAGCCGAAGTTGGTCCCGTCTAGACTAACTCTACAGTAACATTAGACGGTCTCTTTTCATATAGGCTTATATGTGTGGTGTCTTGTTCGAGGCAAGAAATCCTGTTTTCCACACCCAGTACCTTTTGGTTTTGTACAGCCAGTTGGGTCAGCAAATTCTGAACAACAAAAATGTATATGTTACGCAGATTACCAAAAAAAAACTATAACCGGTGTCACGCCAATTTTAGTTCCATTGCAAAAGTTAGTTCCGCATCTAATTTGGCGTCTAAGGCGCCGAAATTAGTTCCTTTGCAAAAAATAGGTTCCATTGTTTTAGTTTAATACGTTTATACTATTCTGAAATTAAACATATAAAGTTTTTATGAAAAATAAATCCTTGTAATACTTTATATTAAATTTGTTTTTTGTGTGCAAAACTTAGCTCACTGAAATGGCTTAGTCTCCTAAGATCCAGACCGCGGGAACTAACTTTTGCAATGGAATTAAAATTGGCGTGAGACCGGCACTCATGTTGGAAAGGTGAATTTTGCCTCCGAAAGTAGTCTTAAATCTAGGAAACAAGGGAAATGAGATCCTACGATTTACTGCATTTGTCAATGTATTTACCAATAGACTTAAAAACAAGACCGTTTGTTTTTAGTATCAAATAGTTAATTTTAAGAAAAGTAACTAGGCCCTATATGTGGTAAGTAATTGAGAAGAAAAATTTTACATAGGCTTACGTTACTTTTACTTTTTTACTTTTTGTAAATGAGACTAAATGTGATCGTCCGGCACAAAGGCCAATTTCCAAAACGAAGAATTTCATTAAAAATGAAAGAAAGAGTGGACAATTCGGGGGTTCAATCGATGAGTCACTAGCAAGAAATACCACGTGTTATGTCTGTCATAACCGTATATAGTACGGTAAGTACGGTAGCACCCCCAGATGCATAGTTCTTTTTTGCATGTTTCACCATGAGCAAAAATAACTTCTGTATCCTGAACATTTAACCTTAGCCTAGGAAACAGTAAAACATTTGTACAGACTGGCTGCCAGCTAACCAATGGTTTTTATTTTAAAACACTATATTTTGTGCAAAAGTAGAGGAAAATACTTTTTAAATACATTAATTTCTATATTAAAATTGACAAATCCAATGCTATTTTACGGTAAATCTTCAAGTTATTCAATTTATTTCTTGGCCTATTTGACAAAATAAAATACCTTTAACTTCACAAATATAATAGAAGATTGATATTAAATTATACTAGTTTTACGGGTCTACACAGTGTCTGTGTTCTGAATAACATAAACCTAGTAATAATATTTTTTCTACGTTTTATTTTTCCATTTCTTGATTGCCTCAGTCAAACTGTTAGCAAGTTTTTCTAGATCTTTGACACCAACAGTGAATATTGTGACAACAACGCATACCAGATAATCACCAGACTGGATACAAAGGTTATCCGAGTGTATAGTATAAAGGATTTAACAATGTGGAACAATTGGGCAGCCATAAGGGAACAATCAAAACAGGTTACCCCATTTCGTGTACTAAATAGATATGCAATCCGAACGTTTTATCTATATTATAATATACGCTTAGAAGCATCTTGTATCGATTAGGCCTATATCGTATCGTGATTATTGGATGTTGAGACTTTATTTTCCTCATGAAGAATGGAATCGTGGCATCAAATACTGGTGCAAACGTCACAGTGGATTGGTTTGAGACATGTTCTAGCCTGTGTAATTTGTGCTTTTCTTTGGAAGAGTATTGTTCAGACACGACTGGTTAAGCTTCCACCAGGGCCTACTGGGTGGCCTGTTCTTGGGATTCTACCAACATTGGCCGATGGTGAAAGAGTTTACAAAAAGTTCACTAAGATGTCTGCAAAGTATGGTCCTATTTTCAGTGCCAGATTTGGATTGTTCGACTGCGTTGTTTTGAACGATTATGAGCTAATTCGGGAAGCAACTTGCAAGAGTGGAGACATGTTTTTAGACAGACCTAGAACGCCACTTTTTGAGATTTTGGGTGGAGGAAAAGGTAACAGATTATTTCCTTAATTTCAACCATGTAGCATTAAATAAGGAATTATGCTTACTTTATATACACGATTAACACACTAATACTGGACTAGGTAGAGGTTTCCTGCCATGCTAATCCTACAACCACCTGTTGTATTACTCTTTTGAGGGAGTCCTTAGAGGTCGAATTGTCTGAATCTAAACTTGACGATCCCTGAGACTAATAACATTATTGATGCCTAGAAGCATCTCTTTAAATAATTTTAAGGTCACGCATTTATGCTATATATTGTTTTTGATGAACTTTATGTCATTTTCCTATGTTTATTAAACCCTAACATTAAGCTATGTTTTCACTAATAACCAACTTCGTCCACTCGAACATTAATTAACCTACTCAAAATACCCACATGAAGCTTCTATAATCCGTTTCGTAATGTCACAATCAACCCTCTTATTTTTGGAGGTCGGCTTTTCCCCTACCTGTTCCAGATAAAAGTAATATATCGGGTTTGCATAAAAAAACTGTTCGTATTTAATGCTTCATTTATCTATTTTCCTTTGTTCAAACCCTTTAAAAATGTAGATATTCAAATGACATGATGTTCCTATATACTGGTCAATTTTCAAGGCATATTCTGAGTAGTACATACACAGGATTAAAGGGAACCAGCCTAAAAACGCTCGTTCCGGTCACCCACTTTACATCGCCATCAGTTGTCATGAGTAGAGCGCACATTGAACCTTTGTGACATGGGCCAACTGGATTGGATAACTGGAATGGAAGTTCCATTAGTAGTGTGATCGGAAAGGAAATGTTCTTAAGAAAGGAAGTCATGCATTAAATATTCAAAACCGTTTTCTCGAACAAATATCTTTAGTACTGTTTGTGGAAGAGGTATTTTGTTCACAGAAAGACAATCCCGGCACTCACAGATCAATAGATACAGATTTTCGAGGGACCTTGGTGTATCTCAGACTTCTGTGAGAAATATGGCAGAAAGACGGGGATTGAAATTGTGCGATTGAATACGACTGAAACAGTTAGAAACGAAAACGCATACTGGAGGAACACTGATGATAAGTTTTCGAAAGAAAATTCGCTTCACTGATAAAAAAAAAGCTTTTCATTTGAGATTGCACTCCCGTTTTTTAGACAGAACAAAAAGAAAATATCCGCAAGTACATTTTTGACCCTTGATTTTTGGTCCCATAAACATAAATTCTAAAAGATGAAATTGAAATTTGGTCTATATCCTAAGAAATGATGACTTTTAAGTGTGTAAATGTTTTGAAGCTGATGTAGAATGTTTCAGAGATATCGAGGGTCAAAGTACAACCCGTTTGTATGCCCATACGGTATATTTAGGCTCTCGATACAGGGGAGGGGCTTAACAGGCTTAAGCCCCTCCCCACGCCCTAAAACTGACCCGAAAATGTTTTTGGGGATTAAATAATGGCTAATGTCAAAATAGATTCACAGCGCCATATAAGGACTCCTAGTCAGACCTGTTAATCCAAAAGCGAAATCGGGATTTAAGTCCCCCTCCCCACCCCCTAAATCACAGTCCCGCATACGCCCCTGCGATTTTTGATCTGTACCTTTAATAACCACCAGTCTATATACTTTATATTTTTAAACAGGTATTGGAGGAGCATTTTATAGTGAAGGATGGAAAGAACATCGTAGATTCAGTTTAAAGATAATGAGGAGTTACGGAGTTGGTCAAGCATATATTATTGAACCAATGATTGCCCGAGAAGCATGGTTCTTAAACAAGGAATTTGCCAGTGAAAGCGGGAAACCTTTTAACCCAACATCATACCTCGGCAACGCAACGGCAAACGTCATTTGCGTCATCATGTTTGGCGACCGCTTCAACTTTGATGATCCTTGGTTTGTCAAAATGATGACGATTTTAAGCGATATGGGCCACCTCTTCCGAGTTTCTGGACCAATTAACTGCTTTCCATTCCTACGCCATGTTCCATTCAGTCCTTACAAGAAGCTGCGAAAATTAGTTGACGAGCATTATATCTTTCTAGATAAGAAAATCAACGAGATCAGAGCAGACTATACAGAGGCGAAACCACGGCAATTTATTGACGCATATCTCGACGAGGTACGGAAGCGGGAAGTTGATGGTTTCGTCGGAACACTTGATGAAGCTCATCTCAAATTCGACATCAGTGATATGTTTAATGCCGGTACAGAAACTTCAGCCAATACCTTAAAGTGGGCGGTACTTTATCTGGCTCTTTTTCCTGAAGTCCAGACCAAGGTCCAGGATGAGATGGATCGGGTAGTTGGTCGTAAAAGAATGCCGCTTCTTTCTGATAGAACTCAACTTCCGTACACAATGGCGGCATTAGCAGAAGTGCAGCGAATTGGCTGTATTGCCCCTATGAGTAAGTATTATTTGCATAAATGTATTATTGGTCAATAAAATAGTTAATATCAGTCAATATCAGTCAATCAGAGGTGGTCGGTTGGTCTGTCAGGCAGTCAGCTAGACAGTTTATGTGTCTGTCCGTCGATCCGAAGGATGGAGTTTTTTTGACACAGCGCAACTCAATCCTTGAAGCCCCTATTACTTGAGGTGGACGCGACAGGTGGGAATCGAAGATTTTTTTGAGTATATAGCAACTTTATAACCCATGGACTTCAAAACCAGAGTGTTACATTGATAGAACCATAATATAGTAATAAAACATTTACTGGACGTACATTGAAAAACTAGAAATATCGCATAAGCATTGACTACGGTAATTACCAAGGCATAGAATGAGGTAACAGTGATACGTGTATTAAAAATAGGCCAATTTATTTTATTAATTTCTCCTAAACCGTTAGGTGTTCCACATGCGGCCACTGAGGACACGACTCTCCGTGGATACGACATACCAAAAGGAACTATTGTCACATTGAACATCTGGTCGGTAATGTTCGATCCGGCGACGTGGCCAGAGCCGGAGAAGTTCCGACCAGAGCGATTTCTGGATGAAGATGGACATTATGTAAAAAATGAGAAACTTATCCCATTTTCCACAGGTAACTAAAGCAGATTTATTTTGTATTACTGCACCACTTGTGTAGTTTTTGAGATAGCTTTTGAGACTCTCGACGTTTCGATCAGATTATACTGTACAGATAATAATGTTATGATGATTTTTCATGTCAAATTTATGTTTTTAGTTAACAAACTCTAAGTCGATTTTTGAATACCACTTTGGAATCAAATTAAACAAGTTCGTCTGTAAATAGTGACGATCATGATGACGACGATCATGATGGCCTAATGAAGATGTGGTAATGACCAAGATCAGGGGCGGATTTAAGGGGGACCGCCCCTCCCCTTTCGGAAAGAAAATATACCAATATTATTTATATTGTTTATAAAACGAAATTATTTAGCTATAATTGATCCCTTAACAGGCCTCTGAGGCCATTTCAAGACATTTAAAGTCCAAAATTTTCTGGGGAGCATGCCCCGGACCCCTAAAACTTTGACTCTGTACCGGCCCCCTT
The DNA here is from genome assembly GCA_025631205.1 of Nesometra sesokonis. Taxonomy (NCBI): domain Eukaryota; kingdom Metazoa; phylum Echinodermata; class Crinoidea; order Comatulida; family Antedonidae; genus Nesometra; species Nesometra sesokonis. Next base: position 11,120 of record JAOTQE010128097.1, read on the forward strand.
CCAAAAGTTTGCATCCGCCCCTGGAAGATGGTAGCAATGTTGCCGATAAGATTGTTTTGACTAAGATAACAACTACGATAATGGTGATGATGACGATTTCTATTAAGGTGCATTTGTAATGCACCTAATTTTGAGGTGAGAAAACGCATCCTTGTCGTCGGCGCCATTATCGATATTCAGCGCACTTATTTCAACAATAGTAGTGGCAGATTTAGGCTTAACAGGCTTAAGGCCCCCATCCCAACTAAAATTTGATCCGAAATTTGTATTTTTGGTTTTATAGACGACAATGTGGACTATTAAATATAGATGCAGAGGGTGTGTACAGGGAATCCCCGTAGGCAAAGAGGTACATTATACTTCGTGCAATAGTTTTTTGTTCGCTTGTCAAAACCAAAATCGAGATTTAAGCTACCCTAAATCACAATCCTGGATCCGCCTTTGACTAGACGATGGTAATGGTGATTATGATGATGGCGATGTAAAAGTGATGATGACGATTCCATATTTCTATGTACAACTTTTAGAAAATTAATTAAATATTGTTTGTGGTACGCCACGTATATATTGACGTTTCGATTAATAAACTTCGATCATCTTCTGCGATAAAAAAATACATTTTTCCATTTCAGGACGCAGGAATTGTGTTGGTGAACAGTTAGCAGTAATGGAGTTATTCATCTATTTCACCCACGTGCTACACAGGTTCAAACTAAAGTATCCAGATGATGAGCCGGCACCCGATCTTGAGGGGTTTTTTGGGGCTACTCTTGGACCATATCCTTACAAAGTTTGCGCCTTTGAAAGACAGCTTGATTTTGAGTACAAACAACCTATGCAAACGGACTAGAATATTGTTCTATAAAACAATTTGTTTTTTTACTAAATATTCTAGAAGTAACACCGGACAGTGGGGTTCCAGGGTTTTACTTACGACCCATTATGCCCACGGCCCGAATTTGACTTAACACCTATAATAGCAAGGTAGTGGCGTATCCGTCACTCCTCTTGAGTGAAAAATAAATGAATATATCAACATGAAGATAAAGGCCTTTGGCACCTCCCTTCCTTTAAGAGGAAATGAGCACCCAATTCCCCCACCACTTTCACAGGAAAAGTAGTATAATGCCAAAAGAAAAGAATCATAACGTAAAATAAGTTTTTGCCTTGTGACATTCCAATCTGATCTGTTGACCACTGGCTACGCACTCCCCTTCTCCAATTCTTGGATACACTCCTGCCAGGTGTCCGTGATGGTTTATATATTTTTTTATCAACCTTTAGGTCTGTTGGAAAATTATTTGTAAATAAGCGTTTTAGAAACATTGAACATTGTTTGGTTTTATTGCCGGTAACCATGTTGAAAATATTGGGGTGCCACGGCACCCGCATAACAAACTATGTTTACACCGACGGAAAAGAAACGCGGCGAAAATTGCAAAAAAAGAAGCTCTGTGTTTTGGTGGTTTTCCCTTCACATTTTACTATTACTTGTCGGATAGGCCTAACGTTAAGCCACAGCTTAAATTTTAAATTCGTAAAAGTCATCGAATTTTACATAAACTTGCATTAAACAATAATAAAATTAATGCATCTTTTCCAAAATCTCTACTGAGCGGAGCAATTATATAGAGCTTGTTTGTTTGCATACACAATTGTATGTTGTAGGACTATGCAAAACAGAGAATTTGGGGTAGAGTAAATCGACTGTACTGTATATAAAAACTATCGATAAAAGTTATGCAAATATATCTTCTATTATTCTTTTGTTGGCCTACTGAATTAAATGGTTAGGAGGGACATAGTCAGCATCCTCAGATACGGTATGAGACGCTGTGTCAACGAAGTCACCTAAGGAAAACGTAATGGTACTGGGTTACATAAGTAACTGCAGTACACTTAATAGCAACAGATTTATGCAGTGAATGCAGTGGGAAAATGTTGTGTCCTTACATTACATTCAAAACACTAAACGAGTTGTCTTTAAGGTGTAAATGTCTGTTAGATGTATTCCTGCAAATTGATGACCGTTAACATCAGTCAAAAAGAAAATTACAAAAACACGATTACAGTATTGTTCCCTCATATCTATGACACTTTATTAACCAGACACACTCAGGTTTAAGTAATTGAGATCTTAATACAGCGGGCATAGGCCGATCAGTTTTACCTCTCAAGCCCGAAGCCTATGCCCCTATAACAGTACTCAATGGAATGGATGAAAAAATATACAAACATTGAAATAGCATAGATATGTATCATTTGTAACAACCTTTATGGGTTAAGGCGACAAATTTGGTAAAATGAGAAATAATTTCTTTAAAAGTTTGACATTCTCTTGTATTGGGGATCTAGTGTGGTATTTTTATTGCTAGTATACAAGGGTCAACCATGAAGAAAATGGAAATATTTTCTCCATTGTTTTAAGTAGATGAGTAAAAACTGATTACGATCTAATAAAGTGTCGAAATATTAAATCCACATATGGCGTATACATAAAGTATGCATTATTATATTTTTTAGAAACACTGTTTAGCAATTGTGACCGCTAATAAAACTAATAGAAAAATTTAATTTTTATTAAACTTGGTCTACATTACAATAATTGCATGGCATCACTCATTGATGTATATTGTCATTCTCAACATCAACAATATACAACATCGAGGAAAGGTATAAATTTAAATTTCCCTATTAATATACCATAGGCCATCAATGCATTCAAATCCACGGAGTGTGAATACAAAACATTATACTGTATCAGATAAATAAATGCAAGATAACTGTTGCACAAATCAATAAACTAATCTGGATGATTAACTGTTAGAGCATTCTTACACGCACATCTACCAGTTAGGTTAACAGTTAGCTATCTTGATCAAAATGGATGGCAGTAACTGTTAGAGTATTCTGGTGTGAACCTCTACAAGTGTCGGACTACCAGTTATCTATTTGGATCAAAATAAATTTCAGTAGATGTTAGCATTCTCGCCAGCACATTTAACAGTTAGGCTTAGACTACCTGGATCAAAATGAATGTCACTATTAGAGCATTCCACACACGTATCTACCAGTTAGTTATTTGGATCAAAATGAATTACAGTAGCTGTTAGAACATTCTCCCAAGCATATTTATCAGTTAGGCTAAGAGCTGTGTGGAACAAAACGACTGCCACTAACTGTTAGAGTTTTCTCATAAGCACATTTGGCAGTCAGGCTAAGAGCTTTCTGGATCAAAATGAATTCAACTAACTGTTAGAGCATTCTCACATGCACATCTACCAGTTAGGTAAAATGGATCACAAAAGATGCCAGTATCTGGGGCAAAACGAATGCCAGTAGCAGTTAGTCAAAGAACACTACACACACACGTATCTAACTGATAAGGCTACCAGTTAGCTATCTGGATCAAAACGAATGCCAGTAACTGTTAGAGCATTCTCACATACACATCTGCCAGTTAGCATAAAAGTAAGCTATCTGGATAAAAGTGCTGTCATGTGAACCAGTGTACAGTTTATTATGATTAGTTTAAGTTAGCAAAGTTTTGAAAATTGGCTTTTAATTATAATAGTTTAAGAACATTTGTAAATACATTATAAAGAAAAGAAAAATGTAAAAACATACTACAAAGCATAATCAGATATCATATACATAAATATACAGTGTATATAAATTGTGTCTACTGGTTTTAACGATGTATTTTCATTTGAAAAGATTAATTTTAAAATAAATTAAATATTTAAGTTATTACATGGAAAATAATATTTCAAAAATATTTACCACAAGTTTGCACCCATGCTAAAAATTACACTTTTAAAAATAAAATTTATGATACCAAAGTGGAACTAAGTTGGTTTGTGTACTGTTCAGTGTTTTATCCTTGAATGATACTCTCTCATACTTTTGAACGCATTCATAATTTAATGCCAGTACGTAGACGCAATGTTGTAAATTAACGCGTGTAAACAATTAGAAGCGTGAACCTGTTGCCATATAAATGCCTTATGGGTAAAGCTTACAACCTCCACACACATAAGGCAATGGCACGAATATCTGTTAAATATCAAACATGTTAAAAAAGTAGCGATGTGCCGTCAGTGCACAAAATTTCAATGCAGACGTAAGCTATTGGCTTGCATCAGCAGCATGAGTGGCTTTTGGTGTGCTCCGTTGGCTAAGGTATGCAGCGGCCTTTAGGTACAATAAATTATCATAACTTGTCGTATGTTTGGTACAATAGCCTGTCATATATGTGAGGTCTAACCACAAAGTGAGTCTCATGGTAAGAAAATCCAAGATTAGTTGTATACTAATATAGCATAATATAAGCTGTGATGTACACTTTAAATGACATTCATTGGATAAGTAGATCCAAAAATATGAGCATCATGTATGAAACCATGATTTTGAGAAAATCATCTATAAAGTAATCTAAAAATAAACAATGTGTCCTTCATGCAAATTTCAAAACATTTGCATGAAGGACACTTTCCTGCATGAAAACTGAACCAAAAAGTAAATAATAATGAAATATATTTTAGTACCCAAAATTGATGAAAACTAAATTTCAATAAAATTTGATTTACTTTGGAGATTATCTCAATTTCATCTCACCTTCGATGCAACTCATTTTGTGGTGAGACCTCACATTGGTACAATAAATTATCATATGTTGGGTACAATACATCATTAACATAGTAATAGATAATCAGCCATGAGACAGTGGTATTATCAAGGTGATAAAAGTTTATATTATGATAACCAACAACTAAGGTGAGATTTTATTATACCTTGCTTCACAAACTCTCCGAGGTTGAAAATTGAGATTTTGAATAAAAATAAAATTTTACTTTCATGTTAGTGAACATTGTAACATGAGAATTTTGAATAAAATTAATTTATTTTGGAAATTGAATTGTTGTAATTACGAACTAATGTGATACTACAGTTACTTTATCTTTTGGTTTGTAAATACAATTTGCTAAGTAAAAATAGAAAGTTTGCTTGTGATGAAGATGACTGTCCAAAAAGTTTCTGAAACAAGGTACTGTATAAGAATGTTTCCCTTAAGATTAAATAATAAATTAGATTCATTCCACTGTTTTTTTTTCTTGAAGGACTAAATTGGTATTTTATTATTTTTTCTTCTTAGGTCATCTTTATTATTTAAAAACACTCTTTTCATTCTTTTTGCAATCTATCTAAAATGTCGCATCAAAAACATCTATTTAATAAATACATTATATGTGTTCCCTTGGAAACCATCAACAAACAAAAGATATTATTATAATTACTTTTTATAATTTATAATTCCCAATATATATTTACTTTTTGAAACAAAATCCACCAAAGTTTAATACACAATTTTCCTTTTGGCCCATAATACTCAACACACTAATAGAAAATGTGATTTATTATCTAAAGACCACATATACAAACTGTTGTACAAATTACATGATCTGAAACCAATCACCCTACAACTACTATGTAAGTATTTACATCTTTTGTAAATTAGTTTTGTACATTTTTTTCTATTACAAACTAGGCATAGGAACCGGAAGAAATTTAACCCACTCACCCATTCACCAAAACACACTCTCTTGCTCCCGACAATGCAAAGAGATATATAAAAATGACAATGAAATCAAACAATTCATTTGTGACCATTACTTGTAAGAATATATACAACCTTTCTTCTATACAAATTTCATTTTAAAGAAAACAAAGAAAAATTATCAGAAATTAAAAATATAAATTTCAAAAAAATTAAGTAAATGTAGGACTCATTGGTGTTAATTTGGAAACTAAATATATGTAATTAATATCTTGAAATATTGCTGTAATATAGTTTATATAGATAGTTAATTACATATATTAATTAATATATTACCTAATTCTCTCCTACCTAACCATATAAAATTTCATTACAAAATGGACAGCCTCATTGATATAAACATTCAATGAATCATGTCAATTGCTTAAAGAAATACAAAATGATTGTTGGTCTTCAAAAAACATGAATTTTATGGTCCAATTTAGAAATGGTCAATTAAGAAAAATTAACCATGTAAATTTCAATGAACACGGTAAAAACTGCTTGATAAAGTGGTCCATGTAGGAAATATTCTATTAAGAAAATGGTCCATAAAGAAAATGGTCCAAAAATAAAATGGTTCAAAAAGAAAATTGGTCAAAAATGTCCATGAGGTAAATGATTAATGAAGAAGAATTGTCCAAGAAGAGCATTGTCCATGAAGAAAATATTGAAAGATTGTCCAATCAATAAATTGACTATGAAGAAATTGTCCACAAAGAAAAGGGTTTGAAAAGAAAATTGGTCCAAAAATGTCGATGAGGTAAATGGTTAATGAAGAAGAATTTTCCAAGAAGAAAATTGTCCATGACGAAAATGTTTCATAAATAAAATGGTCCATCAATAAATTGTCTATGAAGAAATTGTCAACAAAGAAAACTTTCCATGAAGAAAATGATCCATTTCGAAAATTGTTCACAATGAAAAATATTTCAAAAATAAAACTGTCCATGAAGAAATTTGGTCTAAAATGGTTCAAGAAGGAATGGTTCATAAACTAAATGGCTCATATGACAAATAGCTGAAAGAAATGGTCTATAAAAATATTGGCTAATAAATTAATTGGCTAATGAATGATGGATTATCTGACAAAAATGCTCCATTAAGAAAATGGTCAACAGTGAATATTGATGGCTTATGAATAAAATTGGATCATAAAAATACATAGAAAATTTGAACCAAATAACAGAAGTTTACAAAAAGTAATTAACAAGAAATGGACATTAAAAATGGTCCATGAAGAAAATGGGCCCTAGATAAATTGGTCCTCATAACAGTTGACAATATACTGTAAGAAGTGACAATGTGTAAAAATTGTCTAAAATTGTAAGAAAACAGCAGTTGCTTAAGCTGGTTTCAAACTAAATTCAAATTAATCTTGTAATGCCCACTAAACTGAATAAAGGCATATTTCCAGCTGTTCTGTTTCACAGAATAGAGAAAATTTTCAGTGCACACGCTGTACGCGGCTATATCCTTTACTAATGGTCTAATTTTTCTATTCTGAAATTGGACCAGGTGGAACTGAGTATTAAGGAAGTTGGAAATTGTTTTGAATAATGGACCTGCAATGAATGCGTAATGCAAATTTGAAAAAGAAATTTCATTTGGACCTAGTCTCAATGGACCATTTATCAATGTGGATATAATCAAAACACTGTATGCAAAGGCTGAATATTGTTGAGAAAGAAACCAAAACAAAAGTCTTAAAAATAAACAATTGGTTAACAAATATTGCTATTGATCTATTTTTACAAATTACATTTGCTTTGAAAAGAATATTAACAATACATGTAGACAAATTAAAAAAAAAAATGTGAAAGAATTTCAAACCTCTAAGTATTGTTAATGTTGGTAATTAAACATTTCTAGATGCATTCTTTAAATGCTTATTGGTTGGTACATTAAAAAAGTAAATCAAAAAATATATTTACATAAGAAAATATTCAAAAGAGTCAAAATTAAGTAAAAAGTAATAAAATAGATGATAATATTTTTAGTACATTTATTTTGGTTTAAATTTTGATGCTTTCTTTTGTTGTTTTTCCCTCGCTTTTGCTTCTTTTTCTGCTGATTTTTTCTCTTTTTCTATTATAGCTTTCATCTCTTTAATCTTCTTCTTAAAAATGGCTTTATCTGAATTGCTATTAACACCAAGTGCCTGAAATAAAATAAAACAATAATAATAATAAGTGGACTTATATAATGCTCACGGCTAAGGCCTGGCACACACTTAAAGCACTTTGCTTAACATTACACTTTTGCCACATACTGCGAGCAAAATACTTACGAACATGTAAAGTTGCGATTGCGCTGTCATGATGGACGTGCTGCAAATTGTGTTGAGCTTAATCATTAACACCCCATCCCGCCTTCATATTTACAATTATACTGTATATATTTATTGTTATGTACACTTACACTGTATATATTTATTGTTAAATACTGTCTTGCGTACTGTTATAATTTTAAGCGGATAATAGCTCATAGCTGACTTCAGTAGCAATAAAAATCTCCAATCTTGAAAATAATGCTTATGAACATAAAACATTCTTTGCATGCGCAAGAGCTTTGAACAATGGCAAAAGTAGTGGAATCAGCGTACTTCAATTCACTTTGGTTGGTATGCACATGCGCCATCACAGCAGAATAGTAAGCATTTTGCTTAGCTTTGGCGCACACTCCGAGCAAAGTGCCTCAAATAACCAAAATTATAAACATGATAAATATTTTGTTCACTGCCTCGAGAGGCACTTTGCTTATAAAAAATTTGGTGCACACTGTAAACAAAGTGCCTCGCGAGGTAGTTTGCTGAGCAAAATTCCTCAAGCATGCGCATGGTTTAAGATCTCTAAGTACTTCACATTATTAGGCATAAAAAATCTTTATGTTGCCCAAGCAAGCATTTAAAAAAATTGGGATCAGGAGGTTGGAAAGTATTTTGTTGGAAACTTTCACTGTATTTTCAATAAAACAGTTAAATTTCTATAGTTAAATTTAAGACATTTTTGGATAATTTTTCACACTTCTTACAATTTAGCCAAAAAATCAGAAATATGAACATTTTAAAACAGCCAACCCTGTTCTTAAAAATTCTGGGTTTGCTTGCCTTGGGTTACATTTAGGCCTTACCTCTGGCCATTAGAAGAAATGCCTTTGAAACACAATTCAATCCACAATGGCATATTTAGCTTTAGCTAGCTAAGAAATTTGTCATGTGATGGAAAGGCCTACAATCAATTTGGTTAAGTTAATAAAAATTATTTTAAAACTGTTTTTAAAAGCTAAGACACAACTACAATGGCAACACTACATGCATACCAAAGCCCCTCTCGCACAGAGCTATGACCTCGTGAAGAGCATGGTGATCTGGGTGTGTTTCAAACTTAACATGAAGTTAGGAATGTTTTTGAAGATCACATCATGACGAATCATGACGAACAGAGGACGAAGAGGGAATTTCCGTTAATATACTTGGTCGCATGCAATCCAAAAATTGGGATCAGATCTGGATGACATCGGGAAGACATGTTGGAATCTGTTTAGACATGTTGGAATCTGTTGCAACACCATATAACCGAGTCTCCTAGGACTACAATATTTCCGACTCCAATACAACTGTAACACAAATATAACATTACTTAATTTGATCCTGGACAACCTAGAAAATATTCCTGATTGTTACGAACATTTGAAAACAGTCGGTGTTAGAGGGCATCCTATGGGACCATGTAACGACTGTCAACTACTACCTTGGGTAAACTGCTGTGATTTTAACACTACTTGCAAATTCTTCTCACGAACCACAATTATTTTGTTTGATCGCCATGGTTTTCACAAGGCTATAGCTCTGTGTGAGAGGGCTTTAAATTTGTAAATAGGCATGTTTCGTTTTGACTACATGGCCGGTCTACTATGAACTAATAGAGCGTGACAGCAATCTGCGCCTGCACACCAACCAGAAGCTTGAAATCGGCGCTGCATTTCCTTTCACGACAACGCTAATTTCAGAATTTGGCATTGCCTTACACTGCCACCTTCTGACCAATCAGATTACTGGATTCTCTCAATCTCTCTGAGTTCTATCATCTCTCCACTTGATGTAGGCCTGCGTTGGTGTTACTCCAAGAAAGATGGAAAAATTAAGGAAAATAGGTAGGTCTAGAAGACATAGGCCTAGGAACTCATTATAACAAATAGATTTTTGCTAGACATGCCGATCAACCAATCAATTTTGGTGGAGATAGTTACAATGATTAAAAAAGGGCATAATAGGCATATAGCTAGCCTAGACTAACAACATGGGTCCCACAGCCAGCCTGGCTGGGTATAGCCACAACCTAGCTAGGCAGAGTTGGCATTTGTTGGTCTGTTCATTTCAGACAGCAACAAGAATTCTAAATCGTCGATAACATCCAACGAATAGCATAAACAGAGAATATCCATAGTTCTGTGGAGGTTAGCCATCTTGTTGTGCTGCGCGTTGCCGCAGTCCCTCCAAAAAAAAAAAAAAAACAACTTGTCTCAGAGTACACGAACAGTGCCTGGCATTGCCTTTATGCTCTATTTGTTCGTAGTAGACTGACCATGTAGTCAAAACAAAAAAATGCCTAATATCAGACATCAGCACAACATACACTAGTACATCACAACATACACTGATGATTACAAAGGTTGATATTTCGTTACATAACCAATAAAAAGCCTCAAATCATGATTCTTACAATAACCATCACAATTTGCAAATCACATAAAAATTTCAGGCCAATCTACTCAAATATTAAACATTTTTACTTAACACTAAGTAGTTACCTTAAGTTTAGCTGTGTCTAATTGTAACAGGGCAGGACCTGTAATATTATGAGCCATAAACTCAGTAATATACTCCTCAAGTTCATTACCCAGAAGCCATTGTGATACATGTGTTGTATCCCACTCCGTGATTGGTCTGTCTTGTATATGATGAGGCTTTCGTGGAGGCTCACTCTGTTGAAAAATGGGTGGAAAATGTGTTATATTAGTATTTCAGAAGTTTCCATCCCCTCTCACAACAACAACAAGAACAAGTGGAAATTGAAAGATCCACTGATTAAATATAAATAAGAAAGTGTAACATATACCCAAAGAATGAAATAAACACTATCATGTTTGATTCAATATACATTGGTTGGATAATAACATGTGTATGTAACATATACCTGAAGAAAAGATAAAAAAAGCTCCCAAGTCTCCAGAAATTTCGGATCATTCCCGGATTCCTGGAAATTATCAAATTTTTTTATGGAATTTAATTTTCTCTAAGAACGAGGTTTTGTAAAAGTGTTACTATTAGAGTATAAATTGGACCCTTTTCTAAAATATTGGTTGACAATAAGGAAATATGAAGTTTAGCAATTTTATTGATGAATAATAATGGCATATGATAACAGTGAAAAATGTACACATTACAAGCGGTGGTTGGATGACCAGGAATTTTGTTTACACAACTTGTGACCCCTTGCTTTATGCTTATGCAGTTGCCTTCAGTCAGTACTTTGCCCTCCTCTAGGAAAAGGCAATATTTTTTTAATTTTGGCTTATATAACTCTTGGTGCTATAATCAGGGGCGGATGCAGACCTTTGGAAAAGGGGGGGCCCGAAGTGGGGCCGGTAGAGATTTGATGTTTTAGGGGGGTCTGGCAGAATGCTCCCACAGCAAATTTTGATCTTTAGATGTCCGGAAATGTCCTCAGAGGTGTCTTAAAGGATCAATTCTTGCTAAAAATTTTCGATTTATAGACATTGTTAATAAGATTGATATATTTTACTTTCCGAAAAGGGGCCCCCCCCCCCCCCATAAATCCGCCCCTGATAATCTATCATTTTAATTTACTAAATACCAAAACAAATGACGATGGTATTTTCCTACGAAACATACATGGCTAAGTTTTGGATCATATTTGTACGTTTCTTGTAGAAAAACGTGAAAATATTTTGTATGCTTAGTCACAAAGTTTTTGCAGGTAAAACCTTTTCCTGGAGGAGGGCTGTACACTCCATAAAGACAGAAACAGAAAATGAATAAGAGCGCCACCTAATCTTTAGAAAAAGCAATGGACAGTTTTTAGCCCCTGCTAGATGGAGCTGTAGCACTACCTATCTAATTATATACACAAGTGATGCATCTTTTCTCATAATAATAATAATAATGGAAAATATCTATATATCGCGCCAGTATCCATCTAGGAGATGCTCATGGTGCTGTGGACCAGGTGTTCCACATTCTTATGACCTTCTACTCCTCTAAGGGTCACGTCATATCATGCAGCAAGTACTGGGTTGTACTTGCCCTATTTCAGCTGTCTATGACAGAGGTCGTAAGTGGACCAGTACACTGGGTAACCCCTTACTCGTCTTGAAAATGTACTAGGTTTTTTAAAGTGCACATGAGCTGTTTATGTACATTGGGCCTACAGGTAATAGTCTTTATCCGAGAAGACTTCTTCCACCACCAGAAACATGGTGCGAGCAGGCCATTTATTTATGTAAATTTCTTACACGACAAAAAAAAAAACCTAAGGCTGCTATTAAAGGTCAAACTCGCTTATTTGTGTAAAGTATATGCTTATTCATCTTACAGAGCCCATAAGTCTAATTTTAGCTGGCGCAACATTTGTTATAGGTGGATTTTAGCGCCAGCTGCCGGCTTAAAATAACATCAATTTAAGTGATTTTTATACAATTTAAAGGATGGAAAAACTAATTGAGATACAAGTACTTATTTAAAAAACTGGACTTAAAACAAATAGCCTGGTTTTTAATTCACGGCTCTAAATATTATACAAGCACTTGCACTTTGATGGAGCCCAGCTCTATAGACCAATCCGAGAAGAATGGTGCCCTCTATTGTCGCCGCCATTACTGGGGAACTTAAATTTCCCAAAACAAATACAACAGCTTCAGCGATGATTATAACGACATGGTGTGATAAGGTCTACCAAGGATCGTCGTGCATTCATTGTTATTTTGGTACTTTGAACTACATAACACACAAGATAAGTATATTTTGTTTTGGGATGGGAAGTTAAGTTCCCCAGCAATGGTGGCGACAATAGAGGGCGCCATTCTTCTCGGATTGGTCTATACCATCTTCTGAACTGTCTAATAACTGCTCATCTATGAAAAATAATTAATGGATCCTATAGTGCCCTTATTCATGAATTTATTTGTTCCAAATGTGATCAAATTTTTAAAACCTAGTTCTCCTGTTCATTAATTGTTGACACAAATGATATGATGCCCCGAGATTACAATCATGTGCAGATTTAATTCCATTACAAGATTATGCAAAATATTGCTTTAAAACAAATCAAATGGGGCAATTCATGGCAAATATAAACAAATACAAAGGAAATTTTTGTTTATTTTGTTACATAACTTTGGTTATAGATGTCCGATTTTGACAACTGGTGCCTCAATTTAAAGCTTACAACAAGTGTAATTTGGTTTCCGTATTAACTGCATTTTGGAATTTTTGGTTTTGCCATGCTTTGCCCGAAATGCCCTCTTAACTTTCCAATTGTTACAAAAAAAGATCCATTATGGTTAGCACCAGAGCTCCAGAACGGGAATTAAAAAAAAAGTATCAAAAAATGTTGAAGTTTATTATTTCATACCTCATTAGCTGCTGATATAGTATATTTGTTTTTTCCTTTGCTTTTTCCTTTTCCGCCAATCTCACTTGATGGCATTGATGACAGTAAATCATCTTCAGATGATGATCTACCAGAAAATAAATTAGACAATCCTAAAAAAGAAAAGAATGTTAGGATTAGTATTAACTTTTAATTCATTCACATGCAAAAACAACATTGCAAATTGCAGGATGGATATACAGTACTAAAAATGACAAGCAAAAAAAATATAAAAGAAAACGGTTATGTGCCCCATTTTATTTAGGGGTTCACGTGAATTAAAAGATGGAAGGAATCACAAATGTACTTAATAACACACACAATAATCTCCCACCCCTTCCCCCCCCCTTAAGAATTGTTTAGTCCAATACTGCATAAATGATGGTTATTAACCATAGTATTTGTGAAAAAAAATAGCTTGGCACCAAATGCATCCAGTTGTGTATCTGTGATAATGAGGCCCTCTGCATCAATTTTGTTTAGGCTTATAAACCAAATTTAATGTTATAGTTGACAGGTGCAAATTAGATGATGCGAAGTGTAGTCGATTTTGGGATAGTTAAACATAGTATGATTATCAATGATATCATATGATCTTTGTATGTGGATTGATGCAGAAATAAACAAGAGTGAGTAGCAATTAGAAACAGTAGGAAGTGGAAGTATATACTACGAACAAAAGGAATCGGCAAAAGGAACTACCAAGAAACACTTGGAAATTCAGATTAAATCACACAAAAATAAATACTGAGCATGCGTTAAATAACTAATTCGCATGTTTGGTCAGTTAATGATGGGATACACTCTTCTACTTCTTCCAGTTTAGTGCGAACTTCAACTTGAAGACTATAGCACTTTAGGTGGATAGTGGTGCTAAACATGAACTTAACCATTAAGCATTAAGAACCCTCCAAAATAACCTTGAAAAGGCTTATTTCCCTTTAAGAATTGGAATGTTCTGTGGCCGAATGGTTAACTCCATTTGCAAAGACTAAAAAACCAATTGCATTGAGGGTTTGCATCATGAGTTTACGAGTTTGAATGGCGAGTCTGGTAAATTCAAAAGGCTTCAAATGTCTTTTATTACCGAAATCTCATCAATGGGATAACTTTTCAGGCTGAGGTGTAATGCCAACCTAGTTGGTCAAGATTTTTTTTTTATATTTTGAAACTCATAAATTACACATGATGTAGTCACATATACGTCTATCTAAAAGTAACGACAATGCATTCTCTTTGAAGAATCGAAGTCCAGACTGAAATAAATCGATATAAATATCTATTACAGGTTAAACAAATTTAAATATTAAAGCAGGAACAAGATTGAGTACAGTGCTTTTTTGTAAAAAATACTCTTTGTTTTAAATTGAATACCTTTTGTTGGTTTCGGTGATGTCAAAGGTGTGATTGGTAGACTTTCAAATGAACTCTTAGAGTAGTTGGCCGATGGTGATGAAATATTTGGACTCCATGAAGATGATACGGATGACTGGTTTAAATTTGAATTACTATCCGACAATGGTTTGGATGATACTAAAGTGATACCAGTCTCACTTGAATCTGAAGGAGCAGTTGTTCTCAGAAGTGGCATAGATGGCGGTAGACTAGAAGACGCACTTGCGGTTGACGACCGATCGGAGGATATTGCATCTGATGATAATTCCCTGCACAAGAAAAATAATGATTGTTTATTAATATTGTTTGATTGATTTTATTTGGTAAAACATTACATAATAACAACATATAATAATCAATACTAAGAATGACACATAAAAGTGCATTATGGCACTTATTTCCAATGTTATCATATATCATTGACATATAAACTAAATAAAACTAAATAATACTAATCATTTCATCAATTTTATTAGTATAGATTCAAAGTGAATTACAGTAAAATCATGCGAGTCGTATAGCCGAGCGGTTAACTATAAACCATAAGCCCAGTGAACACATATGGTTTGTGTGCACTATAAAGAACCCAGTACACCTTTCGAGACTTGGGGTTACCCCGATGTACTGGTTCATACAACACCCCTGTTGTGAACAGAAGAATGGGTGCAAGTGCAAGCTAGTACTTGCTGCATGACATGCCATGACCCTTAGGGGAGTAGAAAGTCATATGAATGTGTAACATCAAGTTCCTAGCGCCTTTAAGACTATAAAGTATAAGGCACTATATAAATCAAAAACAACATAACTACTACTACAAGACCAACAGCATTTGGAGTATTGTGATCTACACACAAACTATAGGTGGCACCAGTCTAAAAACATCATAAGAAGCATGATGGAAAACACAGTCACAGTCATACTGAGGATGCTGGTTGACAGTCAGCGAAATTGTTTACACAAGAAAGCTATTTTTAGTAATGAGTTCAGTGTTCTCCCAAATATGGTATTGCCATCAAATTTTTACTGGTAAATATTACAATTTACCCAGTAAAAATTTTGTTTATTGAAAAATATTAATTATGATAAGTTTGATTCATATATTTTTTGCCCATCTTTACTCTTTAGTATTACAGAGAATACAGAAATGTTCATATAGTTTTGTAGATATTTGGGGTAGGGCCAAAATCAACCCCAAAACCATGCCTGCCAAGTCATGCTTTTTGGACAATTTACCTATAAATTTTTCAAATGGGAAAACACTGGAGTTTTAAATTTATTTCGTTCTCATTGATTTGATTACATTACTGAATTTGATCATGTTTTGTTTATTTTTTTCAACTTTGTTTGAAGTAGCTATGACCTAATTTATATAAATTATAGCCTCCTTCCATGCAACTTGTGTCTAATGCATAATTATTCATATCATGTATTTCATGTATGGAAAATAAAGATTACTTATACTACTTTAATATGAAAATAAAATATCTTATGGTGAAAATTATTAATGGTTATCATCAATATAATTTTTAATAGCTCTAATGAGGAGCTCTAGAATACCCATATAATTAAGCATGTTTTCCTGTCGATCTTTATTCCAAAATCGCCAATTTGGAACTAAATTTTGAATCATTACAAAAAATTAACAATAAAATTCAAATCACACTGGACCGCTTTATTTCCACTATTTACTAGTACATTGTGCGCAATGAAATTCGTCTATCATAATTTTTCAAAATTAAAAACCAAGAACACTGTTTCACAATAATGTTTTGGAGATTAACAATCAACAGAAAAAGAGGCTTTAAAGAGTAATACATAGATTCATTATTTACAGTTAGATGGTGAACTTAACACTGTAGGATTGCAATCCCCTGTAGGTGCCTACTCCCAAATTGCTTTCAACCTTTAGCACCAACATTTGAATTTTGATAATTGATTTATAATTAATGTATTTTCAACATTTGTTATACAAATTATTTATATTTTACAATGTGTTTTAATTTTGAATTAAATTTGAATTAAATTGATGTCTGTTGAAAGCCATGTGATGCAATGGAGGCCTACTTGACTCATCAAATTTGCACATCGCTTATTTAAACTTTGGGGGCGCTTTTATTTATTTAGTAATGGGGCATGATTTTATTTGTTGGACACATTTGCTTCAGACACAGTATGCATACCCATTGAAATACACTTTCAGGCTTTAAATTCGATGGAAGTCTACAATCTAGCCGTAAATAATAAATCTAAAAATGCATATTTTTGATGAGTGAACTTTTTTAAACAAAATTTAAGAGAGAGGCCGTTCTTTGAATATTGTAAGTTTAAGAGAAATTTAACCAGAACATATGAAACAATATACAATATCATTCAAAAAATGAAAAAAAAACCTTCATTAGATAGAAGATGAATGCATTTAAAATCCTGATAAATAGCTTCTTTTATGCAATATTATTATAAATAATATGTATTTATAAAATGCTTAATAGGCAATCCTTCTTGTAGCTTTGTGATCAAGATTTATAATCTAACAAAGGTTAATAAACTATCCCCACACTGGACAAAATCGCAGTATTTCTGAGTACCAGAGTCTATCAATCTTCCTTTAATTTGGTTGTAATATTGATGGCATTGACAAAATATACAACAATTTCCCTTGTATTTCTTAATATTTCCTGTTGTTTATTTGCTTTTATCTCAATAACTTACTGTGCGACAACTTGGTGGGTTTGCCATGCCTTGCCTCATATTCAAAATTTTGGGTATGTGATATATAAACAATTCTATACAAAGTAATCTGACAACCATAAAAAAAATGAGATAGTTTATCACAGACTTTCACACAGTTTGGACATTGAGTTGCTCTATGGTTTGGACTTCATTCATCCGTGACAGGGAACAATGTTAAAAATACCATAAACATAAAGAACTTTGGAATAGATATTAGTGTGTTGAAAAATGATTTATCATGATTGAAAAAAATTAATGTAGCTAAAATTTCTTAATATGGTATAGCGCCCTCTATAAGCAAATCTTAATGCTCTGTATATTCATAAAGTATTAAAGAAATAAACTAATCTGTGGTATATTGTACTGTACACTTTTTTTGTATAAGAACACACTTAATAAGAACACCGAGGCTGAGATCACTCAAAAATTAAGAACAAAATAAGAACAAATTGAGGCTGAGAAAAAATGTCAATGTATTTTTTTTTTTATTTACAGTATGTAATATCAATCACATACTGTAATATACCTGTATGTGGCAGAAACAAGCCACAGGAAGGATAAACTTTAAAAAAATGACTTGTACCATATATAATTAAAAAATATAGGTTAGTCTACTACAGTACAGTAGGCCTATATGTACAATATTAATTCACAAAAATGAAAAAAAAAACAGCGTAAAATAAGAACAAAATAAGAACAATTTGAGCCTCAAATTTTGAAAAAAAATAAGAACATTGAGCCTGAGCAAAATTTTACTGGTTCTTATAACAAAAAAAAGTGTATTAGAAACAAGCCGCATAAACGTGCTATATGTGGCAGAGTCAAGCCAAAAGAGGCATAGGTATGTCAAAAATTGAAGACTGAGTTATTTATATGTTATTACTACACATTATTATCTTTAAAATGCAACAAAAATAAGTTTCATACAATGTTTCCTTGCAAAGTTATGAACAAATAAAGTTTTTAGCATTTAAAATGTAAGTTTTGAGAAAAATGCATTCAAAAATTGCTTATCAGTATATATTGTCTAAGAAAGGTCATTTTAAATTAAATTTTGTGAACATATTATGATCTAATATATTTGAAAATTGTTAATATAGCATAAAAATTGAATGTTTAAACTACATGTGTTTGAAATAAAATCAAATTATGGAAAACTAGCTTTGCGACTTATGCCTCCTTTGGCTTAGCTCTACCACTTATGCTTGAATTCAACCTTAGATGCAAGTAGAGCACAGTCCGAGGATAATTCAAACACTGTATAGAGACTTCAATGAGAGATCTACAATATAATATTGTTCATGAATACTTAAACGATTATGAATACATTAAATTCACAGAAAACAAAATCGCTGTCTCAAAACAAAGTTGGACAATCACACATCATTAGTGTAGCATGCTAAAATATGCATGGCAAAAACCGGAAATTATATTAGAAATAATAAAAATGCTTCCAAGATAGCCATTGTTAATCAGTTCATAATTTATTTATATTAAGTCTTACTAAATCTGGTTTCCCACTAGTCAATAATATCTATCTTGTGCGCATGTGCATATTTATTTATTTATTAATATTATTATTACAAATCTAACACAAAAACCGCTTATTAACCAGGATGAGTCTAGAGATAAACATCCAACGTAAGGCATGGATACATCTTAACATACCACAATCTGGCACTGGATGTTTCCCAGCCAGTATGAAGATATGGGGGATTTGAGCTTCTGACATCTGTCCCTGTGGACAAGTTTAAGAGGTACCCACTTTTGTGTTGTGCAATCGACCCATGTTTGTCAAATTTTTAATATAAATAAATAAATACAGATCCATCATCATATCATCTACGAGTGTGCTGAGCTTAGACCTTTGTTCACTATCTGAACTAGATAATCCTGTGCTACCCTTCGAAAAAATAACACCCTTCAATTAGGTGGGTCTACCATGTTACATTACTAGGAAGATCTATCTACAAGCACATGTAGTGTTATTTGTACCTTAAGGTCATTAAGTGATTGTTGTGATACACTCTCCAACTAGGTGGGTCTACCATGTTACATTACTAGGAAGATCTACCTAGCAGCACAGTAGTGTTATTGGTACCTTAAGGTCATTAAGTGATTGTTGTGATGTCAGTTTTAATTAGTCTGAAGGTCTATTAATGACTGTATTTTCCTATGTACTTTTAGGGTATTACTAACACCATATCATTGGTAGTCTCCCTTGAGAGGGGAGCTGATCTTATGTTAATTGAGAACTTTATGGGTTCTGGTCATAATAGGATGATAATGTTATGTTTGAATGTCAAGCGATTTATATATCATGTAGAAAAGACGTCGTGCTAATGATTGGGGTAATATTGTGGAGAGCGCCCTGAGACTTAATTATATAGAGCACTATATAAAATCCTACATCATAATAATAATATTATCATTATCATTATTATTGTTAATTTAGACCATACCACAGTACAGTAATCCTACCATGACCATGTTGAAAATTATTTAAAAATATTAAACCAAATTAGCAATAACAAAACAAAACTGACTGAACTTTTTTCGTTTTTTTATAGATTAAAAACAGTTTTTTGAATACCTACTATAGTAAACATCTTCTTTTTGCAAACCAAATATTCAGAATGTATTATAAACAAAAAATACAGTTAATGAATATTTTGTTATCCATCATGACCATTAAATAATTTACATTGAAATTAAATTTTATTTACAATGAAGATGTACAAAGAGTGTCTTCATTTTAATTTATGTTTTGTAGCTTGGCTATATACTAGAGGCCTGTGCCTATTTCACAAACAAAAAGTCCGGAAAAAAGGAGACCAGATATTATATACACTCTTAACATACTGTAACATATTATATAGTAAATATATGCAATTGCCATTAATATAAACAATTAAGCAATATAAACAGTGTTGTCTTGTGTCTAAATTATGATGGATAGTTTTGTAGGAGAAAATTATGATGTTATTATAAATTTTAGAATTAGAAAAATAAGCCATCATCAATACCCACCTGGCGTAAAATCCCACCCCCCAGTTTCCCCGGGCAAAGTCCCAGTGTATCTTATGTCGATAGGCCAAGCCTACAACTTAGTCGGCCTAGCCGAGGATGAGTTCAATGTCTTGTTTTTGACCAAAAATGAAGAAATACGACAGGCACTCTAAACAATATTTACGTAAAAATTGATTGACTTTAAAAATCTGGATAAAATTCACCTCGTTGTAAAAAGAAAACCAACTTCTGTTGCGCACGAAAGCCATGTTTATTGTTGTACTTTAGTCATAAATAAACAAGGCCCTCAACGGTAAATGTTTCCGTGACGTGCTTCTCTCTCTGTTTTTTCATGGAGTTACAGCATGCTATTATGGAGACGGCAGTCGGTTCCGCTTCTTCTACTCTCTCTGTTCTCTGCCTGCTCTGTCTTTTCATATTATAGTGACGAAAGTCAGTTGATTAACATTTTGCATAGTGGCGATGTCGCGTACAGTATCAGTACTGTGTAGGCCCAAGGCCTCGTGTACCGTATCAATACTTGCCGTAAGTGTAGGCCTAGCTTAGACGTAAATGCTTTAGGCAATGGCTATGCCTAGGCTAACATAAGGTAAGGCAACGATAGAGCATAGGCCTACTGAAGTATTAGGATGTATTGAATCTTCATTAAAGTCTAATTTCTTCCCCGGAATATAGTTTTAGATAGGCTATTTAATCGTAGGGAAATATTTTTTCAAGTACACATGTCACTTTGCAAAATGATCGTAATTTTCAGTTCGTGTACAGGGGAATGCCCGAGTAAAGTCCCACCACCCCAATTTCACATACAAGGCAGGTGGGATTATACCCAAGAAACTACGGTACTGAATATTGAAAAATAGAGAAGTATCTATAGTTCAGTAGGCCTATGGCATTATTTATTTAGAAAATGTTAGTATTTGTACATTTTATGAGTATTTTTGTATATATAATTACAATTAAATTAGTTTGGCTAAATACTCATAAGATTTGTAACAGACAGCTATTTAAAATCTCATTGTTAATTTCTGAGTTACAAATGTAAAAATAAAGGAAAATACTGCGCGGTATATGCTACAGGGTGTTACAACACGAATTTGTTTGGAATACAAAGTCCACTCAAAGCGACGTGAGTTAATCTGACCAATCACATGTCTTGCATGAAAGCTGGCCAAACTCTATATGGCTCTGTACATTATTATTAGTATTTTTTTTTATTTTTTGGAAAAAACGTACTTCCATATTTTACACCGTTTATAAAAATAAAATATATAAAATATTTAAAATTTGTAATTTGTAAGGTAACTAATTAAAACATTTTTAAAGAATATACTTACTTTTCTCGTTTGGTTCTTTTTGGTGCTTCTAAAGGTTTTAGTTTAGATTCTAATTCTTGTGTGAGTCTTAGTCGTGCATTTTGATCAATACCAGAAGACTGTACCCGTACTTCTTCTTTAACAGTTACTGGTGTTTCATCATCCTCCTTAAAAACAAATAAATTCAATTCATGTCAATAAGACAATAGTCCATATAATCTTTAATATTTTTTTGGTGACATTTTTGTTATTTTTATAACTGTCAGGAAGCAGCTTCCAATTTTTAGTTCCTGTACTCCCTGCAACTTACAATCACAACTTAAGACCTCTTTATTGATGGCATCAGAAAAGAAAAAAAAGAAAAGGTATGTATTTTACTGGGTTTACAGCCTCTCTACCTAAATCATCACATCATGCTATACCTTTGTTGTTTATGTATTTATAATTATTTCTTAAAATGTATATACATATAGTAAAGGTTATTGATAAACTTGGTAATTTATGATTTTTAAATAAAGAATAAATATATATCTTTGCTCTAGTAATGAAATATTCAATATAATATAAATAATAATATCTTGTGAATAGAAAAATTCAGAAGCAAAATTTTTATATTTATTAATTTTTTTTGTACGCATTTTTATAAGAAAAGTTTTTTTCTAATTCCAAATTCAAATTATTCAATTAATCTTTTATTTACTATATAATAATTAAGCAAGTAACTAAAATCATGTTATATGTTTCACATGTGACAAATCCAAGTTTTCTCATTTTGATGCAATCTGCATGACCAGTGTTGCATGTAGGCACATTATTTATGACTGTGGTAGCATGTAGGTGAGTATTTATGGTCACACAACTGATGAATCCATGAAATTACCTTGAGAAAAAAGTAAATTGTTACATAAACTGGCACATATTGTAATTAATTACTCAGTAATTAATAAAGTAAAGTCTTGGATGTATATAAAAATAATTCTATAGACGTCTGTGAAAATTCCATGTGGTAGCTCAAACACAAGCAGTGTTCAAAATATGACAAACACTTTTTTTCAAAATCAAGTCAGTTTTTCAAAACCAGCCATATTTATATATTCATTGGTTTGTGGAAGGAGTTACAATAAGCATTAGGGTTTGGAGTAAAATGAAAAACAAACTATTAAGGCAAATTTCAATCATCCTAAATTGAAATTTTAAAATACACCCTAGTTTGTAAATTAAATTATAAAATCAATGCCTGCAGCAACAATAACAACAATTTCTTGATTAAAATGTTAAAGCCCATTTTTTCCCAAATCCACCCAAAAATACTTGTTTGAAAATGTATTATTTGCTACCGTATATACCTGGATCAATTACTTGCATACTTTTAATTTAAATTTCAAGTAGGAAAAAGCAAAAAGTTGAAATCTGTTGACTAGGCCTAGATGATTTATTTGATAAATCCTGATTGCTAGTTTAATAGGCTGTAGAACACGAATATCACCCATCTCTCTACAAATAAAGTCCTTTTTTATTTTTAGGGCCCACCCAAAAAAAAAAACAACCCATTCTGTTCTTATTTTACATTTTTTATTCTTCAGAAATATTAAAATGGTATTAATATGGCATAATAGTATTATATTTATAAATCTTAATGCAATATAATCCAATTTAGAATATTTTTTGACAAAATATAATTTTGAAAGGAATTCCACTTTAACTGACTATTAATTTGGAATCGTGGATGCACAAATATGTTTGAAACTATTTTATTGGACAATAAGCAACTTAAAAAAAAACACTTAACAAAAATTCATGACAATAGATGAACAAAAAGGCTAAAAAATGGCAACCAAGAAATGATAAGAGGAGAGGAAGACAAAAGAAAAGATGGAGAGATGCAATCACTGAGTATACTACTATAGCAATCTTGACTAGAATTGAATATGATAGAAGAAAACGAAAATTGCTAGAGGGCTTTACCCAACAATGGAACAATGCAGCCTAAAGATGACAATCGATGATGGTGACGAAGAATGAAGGTGACAATGGTGACAATGATGTTGTGTAACAAATGAAAACATAAGTAAAAAAAATAACTTAAACTTGACTCTCTAAAATGAACCATATGGAAAACCGAACAAGTAGACAGTGTCAATATGTTTTTTGATTTAGACCCAGTCCTACCCCTTCAAAATTTAATCAGCTCAAGACTGTTAGTAGAGGAACATTGTGGAAAGGGTTCAAGACACTCTCATAAAAACTCTGGCTTGTAGGCCGTTTCGGACACACACACTCACAAACCACCCTTTGAAAAAAATAACAACCTCAAACAAGGTGGGTCTACCAGGTTAAATTACTATGAAGATCTACCTAGAACTACAGAAAACTACCTAATAACTAGGTAGTATATTTGTTGATGTTATTAATAGCTTAAGCTCTATAAGTAACTGATTGTCATGGTGTCAGTTCTAATTAGTACAGAGGTCTATTTATGTCTGTATTTTCCTATTGTAGGTCATTGTTGACCATATCCCCAGTAGGCTCCTTTGGGAGATTAATTGAGAGATTGAGAAGGTCCTGGTTATAATGGGATGTTATAGGTAGTTAGCAAGGCTGGTGTATGGTAGTTTTTATAAGGTTAACCCTGTTAACTACCTATATCTACCTTGTCACCACCATTTTCAAAGGGCAACAGATAAAAAGCATGAGTGAAAACTGAGGTAAATATCAAATAAATCAGCTAAACTTAGTCTAATGGACCATATAAAAATTATCCTACTGCAGTTACTGCAGTGATTCAGTTACAAAGTATTCAATCAGTAGCCGAAAAATAATTATTGAAAACAACATATCAAGATCAAACCTTGTGTATTATGCAGTTATCAAAGAAAACATAATGGCACTGCATAACTGTACAGTTGACCTTCTCATTTACACACCCCTTGGGCTGGAAGGTGTTTGTAAATGAGAAAGTTCGTAAATGAGAAGGTTCATAAAAACTGGTCAAGTGAGGCTTCCAAAACACTTATTTGTGTTTATTTTGTGCTCTTAGTTGTTAAACAATGTAGATTAAATGAACTAGGAGGAAAAAAAATATGAAAAACAAAAACATATCAATGATAAATTATTGGATAATTACATCAGTGGCCATTATTTTAATGAGGTCATTGACATAATAGTGTTTGTAAAATAGAAGGTTTGTAAATGAGAAGTTCGTAAATGAGAAGGTCGACTGTAGTAAATATAATAGACTTAAAGGGCAGGTTCACCCAAATTTATTATATGTTTTTGTTAATCGTAAGTATATACAGCCCTATTTGGGAATTTTTAGGATTTTTTCCCCTTGAGTCTCACAAATTAAAAAATATATATAAAAATAAATGCTAGATTTTATCCTATTCTTTTACACACAAAATAGCAAAGTGGGTAATTTGTTATTATCAAATAAAAATGGTTACTTTACAATATATAAAAACATCAGAAATTAACAATTTTGGTTGAGAATAGTATTTTTCTATATTTTTAGAATGACCGTTGATTTTTCACAATTTATTTAAAATACCCCTCTTTCAGACAAATTGTATGTAAAAGAATATATCCACCCCCGCTTAGCAATTTTTGTCAATTTCACCAATAATTATGGTAAGTAAAATGAATCGTAAAAATTCAGAAACCAGACTAAATATACTTTTTATGATAAACTAAAAGATATTAGATACTTTTTTTGGGTCAAACTGCCCTTTAATAACAAATACATTTCTGTAGTAAGTGCAAAAGAACCATTTTGACATGGTGTGTACAAAGGGTTCAACATTATGTGTACTTTCCCATTGGGAAGTTCGATAATTTTACCCTACATTTTCAAAGAAATATAGGGTAATTTTGAATTAACCACCTTAGTGATTTATCACATTAAATGTTTATAAAGTATATGAATATACTGTACAGCTAAGATATCAAGTGGAAACTAATTATCCATTGTAATAAGACTTGACAAAACTTTCTAATAGGGATGTACACCTAATGAATATACTGTACAGCTAAGATATCAAGTGGAAAC
>JAOTQE010128098.1:0-24064 GCA_025631205.1 Nesometra sesokonis
CTGTTACTGTAGGATGAGAACTATGTCATGCTTTCTAAACCAAGTCTCATTATGAGGCTTAGGGAGTGGTGCTGTTAGGTCATAGGAAGGAACCTGGTGCACAGCCAGGTTCGAAC
Organism: Nesometra sesokonis; assembly: GCA_025631205.1. Taxonomy (NCBI): domain Eukaryota; kingdom Metazoa; phylum Echinodermata; class Crinoidea; order Comatulida; family Antedonidae; genus Nesometra; species Nesometra sesokonis. The sequence goes on from JAOTQE010128098.1 coordinate 117, forward strand.
CCAGGACCTCAGGATTGGAAAGCAAGCATCTGAACCACCAAGCTGCAGTGCCACTCCAATTCTCACTCTTATTTGAGGAGTAGATACTGACTGTATAAGATATTTTAATAATAATAATCACACATTTATAATGCGGCAATTAAAAAATATCGAAGGCGCAAGTAAAGAAATAATCCAGTATCAACCAACAATTCGTAGGTAGAATTTTGATATTTTTTTTATCACACTCTCAAGAATGGAAGTGTGATGTATCTGTTTTCATCTTATTTCGTAAAGTTGTGAAACATCACTAATAAATAATAAAAAAAACCAATATACCTCTGGTTCATTGCTTGCTGCATTTGATATGGTCACCCACGTATCGCTGTCATTACTGACCAACACATTATAGCTGCTTGTCCACTCGGGATAGTACGAGTGACCTTGAGTAATGAGGGCACTAATCTCTTTCGGTCGGCCTAGGTCCACGCCATACCATTCATGATCACGCTTTGTAGCTGCAGCCCATCCATAACTATTAAGCCTACCACGAGTTATTGTGGCTGATCCTGACCAATATGATGATGCTGATAGCCGACTGTCAGGGACTCTACCATTCTCCACACCAAGGGGTGTTGAACAATATTCTACATTTCAAAAATTAAAAAAATGCCTCTATTTAATTTCTGTAACATTAATAATAAAACAAATAATGGAGAAAGAGTAAAAGAAATTATATTATCATATTACCTAGTAGTTTCTTGTGTTTTCATTGGACAAGCTCCTAGATTCACTGACAAGATATTTCTCATATCATACCCCTGGCATACTCACACTCTGTATCATGTCAAGCAACAGTACATTTGTAGTGAGAGAGTTGCATAGAAACTTGTGATATATGTTTATCAACAATATACCTGCCAACTCTCACGCATTATGCATTGGAGCCAATTTTGGACGTGTCACGCATAAATAAATTTTTCTCACGCTTTAGCAAAATTCTCACTCACAAACAGTTATTTCAGTAGTTTTTCCTCGCGCATGAGACAATATAGAGCAAAATGCGGTAAAAACTGCCCCCAAATAGTGGTAAGTTTGATATAAACAGCCCAAAAATGGTAAGGTGAGGTTTTTTTTTCAGGGGCGGATCTAGACATGTACTGTGACCTTTGCAAAAGCCATGTGAAGAAGCTGGGGATCCGGGAGTCGCCTAGGGCCCCTGTTGTGAGGTACCAGAGTCTGAGGTCGCCTGAGGTCGTCTGACCTTCGCATTGGCGAACGGTGCGAAGGTCTGGATCAGCGCCTATTTTTTTTGCTTGTCAGATCAAAAATCGGTGGAAATGTGGGCCTAGTACTGGTGGCAGATTTTTTCTCATGCATTGGAGGCCTAAAAAGTTGGCAAGTATATAACAATGGTGTTTCAGCAATTGCATGCATGAAAACCAGTGCCTGCATTGAAGAGCAGATTTGTAATATTAAACTAAATCCAACCTTGTTCTTTTTGCTTTGTTCATAGTTTGTATGAGCAAGGCAATTCAACAGAAGGACGCTGAACTCAGGACTTCAAAAGTTATGACTCTTGTACCGACAAATGCGTAATGTTCGTATAGAACTAGAGATTTTACACGACTTACTTGACAACCAAGACAAATAGTCTTCTATTAAAGAACGATTCATAATCGGGCTGACGCTAAATGCATTGTGTGTATCATGAATAGTCACGTAGGGATGGCAATGCGTGGTAAAAGTTTAGCGTGTTATCGCGTTTCCAAGTATTTTGTTCGATGTCACGCTTCTTGTATCAGTTTCGGGAATTCACTTATAGGAACCCCCACGCTAAAAAGAATATTTGATTCGCTATTACTACAACAACGCTCATTTGGTACACTTTGGTACATCATTGTCAAAAATGCTTTATAATGTTAAACAAGAATGACAATTTGTGCAAAAAATCTTAATGTAAATTCACTTTATTTTTTTATCTAATGGGTTATTTCTTTTTAAATAAATTTTATTGTTTTCAGTGGTGTCAAATGATTGTACCTTTAAAAAATCAAAAAGTAATACACATTGGAAATTATTAAAAATAATCAAAATGTATCCGCCACCAGTAAACGTATTGTGTTGGCAGTCTAATTTTTAGTGTCTGGAGCAAAATTTGTCGGTACAAGAGTTATGGATCAAAGGGCTGTACGCTCGCGCTATGTTCCACGGCAAAGAACAGCGTCCTTCTGTTGAATTCCCTTGGTATGAGTGTGAGTAAATTGGAATGAGAAAATAGTTGTTAGTCTCTGTGGGGTTTGGTATGAATTAAATCTAGTCTTGAAGTTTTTATGATACAAACTCCTTGACTAGAAACAATTCGTATACCTAATAATATAGAAAAGAAGTTGGTTGAGAGTATATAATTACTATTTTAACTTTTTTTTAACTTAACAAACTAGGCGAATACACCTTTTGAAAAAATAACACACTCTGGCTAGGTAGGTCTACCATGTTAAATTACTAGGGAGATCTACCTAGCACCACAGAGAACCACATATTAAGGTAGTATAAAATTACCCTTGTTTGTTGATGTTACGGGTTTATTTTAATAAATGGTGATATTTTCCTATGCATACTTGTAGAGCATTGCTGACCATATCATTGGTGGTATCCCTTGATATGATAGTTTTTATAGGGTTTAAGCTGACCATATCATTGGTGGTATCCCTTGATATGATAGTTTTTATAGGGTTTACTATGTTACCTACCTATATCTACCTTGTCACTACCATTATCTACCATGTTAACACAGTTATTTTTTTCAAAGTGCTGCATAACTAGTTTTGGCAATGTATTTGAATTTTGAATTCAATTTACCTGTGTTCATTGATGAATTTGACACTTTTATGAAAGTTTGGTGGTGCAATGTACAGTATGTGACTGACCAATTCTGACCATCCCTCATTCACACGTTGGGGACAATGCTTTTGAAATAGGAAGGAGTTATAAAAACTCCTTGGATGTGTGTGATGTGTGCGTATGCACCCCCACTCAATGAAAAAGTTTCACTCTCCCGATCATAAACACAATAACTCAATACATATTGTACAAGGGTCCCCAGAATTTAATGCAAATCTTCTAAAACCTCTAAATTTTTGCAAACTACTTTAAAACCCAAATGATCTGCAGTGGAAGAGTTTGTCCCAGTCCACAATCATTTGCAACTCCCCATTTAAAATCCTGGTTACAGCCATGTCTATTATCAGGGTTCATACATTTGATTTCAATCTAAATTCACGGACATTTCCAGGACACTCCAGGTCAAAAATTTAAAATTTCTAGGACACTCGATGTTTGTAAATGCATACAAAATCGGCATAAATTGTAAATATTATCACGTGTAAACAATGATCAATTGTTAGATTTCAATTATTATAAAAATAAGTAAAATTCAAGGACATTCCAGGACAATTTATCATTTTTCAGGACATTCCAGTACTGGAAAATGCCAATCCATTTTTTTAGGACTTTCAAGGATTTCAAGGATGCGTATGAACCCTGTATTATGCACCATATGCCATGTACTTACCTTCACCACAAGTTTCCCCAATGTACCCAGGTAAACAGTTACATTCAAAGTCATCTGCAATCTCTACGCACCCGGCTCCATTTTCACATGGGAACGACCAACAAGATTCATTTTCTAAAATAAAAAAGTGATATTGAATTTAAATAACAAGAGCTTAAATTAAATACCTGTATTCTGTACTGTACACTATAGTGTTTCCAAGAGATATTAATTTGAGGTACGTCTGGTTTTTTTCCTTTTTTTTTTTATTTCGTGTCACATTTTTTTTTTTTTTTTTATTTGATTTATTTAGCATCATCATATTTACAAACGTATACAAGTCACATGATAAAATTACATATAAAACAATAAAACAATATAACAAACTAATAATGCATGATGCAAGGAAAACCCATGAAACCCAATGGCATCCAACAGCAAGTTAACTCGCCATTTACAGGATGAGAACTATGCCATGCTTTCTAAACCAAGTCTCATTATGAGGCTTAGGGAGTGGCGTTTTTATGCCGTGGGAACCAACCTAGCGTTCAGCCAGGTTTGAACCCAGGACCTCAGGGTTGGAAGGCAAGCATGCTAACCAACAAGCTACAGCGCCACTCTTTTTTGTCTGTGAGGATGAAACATTTTGAAAGACACCAGATAGTCTCAGCAAATTTTTTTATAAGGCCTTAGTCAGAGCAATCAGAATAAAAATTAGGCTACAATAAAACAGAGAAGCTAATTTTAAAAGCACCGGGGCAGGCAAACACACACCCCACATATATACATACGAAGCCAATTTTATAGTCCCTTCTCAAATTTTGTTTGGCGAGGGCAATTGTGAGGTGTTGTGACAAAATGAGTCGTGTTGTACGTCAGGTCATTTTGAGATACTGTATTAACAAAATAAACAGAAAGTCATATTTTCACAAAAATCATATTTCTGTTGTTTTGTTAAGTTTACTAATTAAATTTTAAACTTTCTGTTTATGTTTATTTACAATAAACATGTTTTTGAACTTCATTTTATAAAGGCTGTTTTTCAAAATCAATGGAAAAACATACAGGAATTAAAATCTTTAAAGATGGTTTTATCCAAAGTGTGTTTTCATTCATGCATGTTTTAAAATTATTTTTCTTTGGTTATAATGAAGCTATGAACCTCATTAAAAAAATAATAATTTAAAGCTTATAATCTCTGCTATCCAAAAACAACAATAACTCAATTTTGGTTTTCTGTACAGCACGACTCAGTTTATGGTGGCACCTCACAATTATGTCTATTAATCCGGATATCTGATCCGACCATAGTTTGACGTGAACCAAGTTAATATGTAGCAATGTTAATAAATTACAATAAAATAGCACTTACTATTTAAACATCCCAGGAGTTCAAACCTCATACTAGGATGCCCTCGGAATACGTATGGTTGGATCCTGATTAAACGTCCACGTATGCCTTTGACAAATATCGTCTGCACGGGAGTGTTATGATCAAAGTTACCATCAAATAACTATAAATAATCAAATAAAAATACAATTTTGCCAATGTTAATATAAATTTTACCAAAATTTACACAAAAAAAACCCAGACATTTCTTCAATACTAACTTGGCATGTCAGAATCAACATAAAAAAATTTTGTAATTCTTTTTTGGAGTCGATTGTGCCTCGATTGTTAAGGGTTTGTACCACTTATTTTACTTTTTTGGAAAAACTGGAGGGAGGCCTTTATTTTACATAAAGCTTTAAAAAAATCTGTAAAATTTTAGGTCTAATGAGGATCGATCAATTCCCTTTTATTTCAGTCCAAGAAAATTATTTAAGTGTATTATTTGAGCATCATATTTGTAAGGTGTCGTAACAAAATTAGTCGTGTTGTATTCCAGGTCATTTGGAAACATTCACAAAAGTAGACAGAAAGTCATAATTTTATAAAAATAAGATATCTGTAGTTTTGTTAAGTTATTACTTAACTTTTATAACTCCAAATATTCTGTTTATGTTTATTTACATTAAACACATTTTTTAGCTACAGTTTGTAAACATTATTTTTCTATTTAATTTTAATATAACAAGAAAATGTATAAATTTTAATATAGAAAGCATATTTAATAAACAACGGGTACTTCATTTATTTTTTATTTATTATTGTTATTATTATTTTATTGTTACTGTTATCATTTATATTTTTAATGTTCTTATATTTTACTAATTTTTCAGGAGGGCATGCTAAAGCAGGCGCGGATCCAGGATCCGCCGAAAGAGGGGGTGCACTTTTCCAGTCCGGGTGGGCGTGGTTGCCGCATTTTCCTGACGAGCAAAAAAAAAGGTTATTTCCCCATTTTGGTGCCCTGGTACCCTATTTTGTTCGTATTTTAGGTTTTTCCTGTAAAATTTAGGCACGGCGCACCTAATATATGGGGGGGGGGTGCTACATTTTGGTGAAAATAGGGGGCGCACGCCCCTCTGAGCCCTTCTTACTTTTGCCAGCTTTGTTTATCCGTTTTTATTTTCATTTTCAATCCCCTTTACCATAAAAAATAATGTATTATATTCTCTAATAATAATATTTAATTAACTTAAGTATACATTGTTACATGTCATTATTTTTTTTATTTATATGATATGATATTGATTTTTATTTTGAAACTAAGACCCCGTTTACAGTGCAAAGGCAAGCCGAGCCCGGCCTAAATTGCGGTACTCAGCCTTCAGATTTGTGCGTTTACAATGGTTGGCTCGGCCCGGCCTAAAAGTTTAAAGCCTTTCAATATTTTGACCCCGTTTACAGTGCAGGGCTGGGCCGAGCCCGCCCGTAGTGTCGCAATGGCGATAATTTGAGGCGCACAGGGGTCAAAGTGTAGAGGTACAGTGCTGGCGCGGCACGAGCTTTTTGCAATAATTCCCCAGTATAAATTCAATGTTAAATCGCTACAATCTGTATAAACCGCGAACTCCACATCTGCCTGTAACTGGTTCATCTATTTCTACGCACAAGAATACAAAAATATTGAAGATGATGGCTACGAGTGGTTTTAGGAAGGACCGCCACTCAAGTAAAGAACAAAATGAAGAATTTAAGGCAGAGGTTTTGACAACATATTAAATTTGGTATCGTATTTGGCCCAGCTTGCGTTTACAGTGAGAAAAATCCAGGGCGGGGCCGGGCCGAGACTACCTCCAAGGTAGTCCAAATGCGCGGTCGTTTTTTGGCACCGCAGTTGGCCTTTTTAGCACCGCAATTGGCCTTTTGAGTGTTTACAGTGACAATTGGGCCAGACTCGGCCCGGGCTCGGCCCGGCCTCAACCGTCACTGTAAACAGGGTCTAACTAACTGAAACTGAAACCGAAAATGAATGGAGAAACATGCAGGAAGTCAAGAATTTTTTTTTTTGTTTTGGGCACTCTGAGCTACATGTGATATTAAAACCTTAAGAACCTTTGATTGGTTTTCCTCGTGACCGACTTACCCAGCAAAATACAGTATGTTAATTTTAATTCATTACACCATATTGCCAATGGGACTATTCTCAAATAAATTCTACTATGAACATTACAAGTCGGATCATTGTGTAGAAACTTGGAGTGGCGTCTTCAATGATGGAGCCGCCTACATCGATTTTTCTTAAGCATATATAACACAAATATTAAAAATATACATAGCTAAATAAGAAAAACTTGGGTTGGAAAACAACCTTTTTAGATTAGAACAGACATTGATCGTCATGAGCATGGGCTGATTTGGAGGGTGTGGGGGGGAGGTCAACCTTGATCCTCTTTTTGCGACAATTTCACCGAGATGGCAGCAGGGTACCAGCATTTTTTTAATGGATTTCAATTTGATATTTTATCGGACAATCTGAAATTTCTGAGGAAGCACGGCCTTATACAATAAAATTTGGACAATAAAATTTGGATTGAATTACCATTTGAAAAAAATAACTCTCTTAACATGGTAGATAATGGTAGTGACAAGGTAGATATGTAGTTAACAGGGTTAACCCTATAAAAACTACCATATGAAAGGATACTACTAAGGATATGGTCAGCAATGCTCTCCACATATACATAGGAAAATACAGCCATTGTTTAGAATAAACCTTACATCAACAGAGAGGGTAATTATATACTACCTTACTAGGTAGTTCTCGGTGGTGCTAGGTAGATCTCCCTAGTAATTTACCATGGTAGACCTACCTAGCCAGAGGGTGTTATTTGTTTCAAAGGGTACAAGCAAGTAAATTACCTTAGCCTGTTGATTTGCATCTCGTATGGTTTTCCACTGCTTTCCATCCATACTGTAATGTACGTAATAACTCATCACAAATTCATTGTAAAAGGAATTCCCTTGAATTACGATTCCCGTGATAAGACGAGGAGTGTTTAGATCCACCTGTACCCACTGGTCTGACAACTTGTGGAAGGAAGCCCAGCTACCATCTCCATTGAGGCGTGCAGCGGTTGGGCCAGACTGTTCATTGAATTCACTGGATGAGGTGATTTGACGGTCTGGTATGGTACCATCTTCCATTCCAAGGGGTGTATAACAATCTGTGGATCCATCAAAATGGTTAAGTATGAATTAGCAAATTATCAAACTACATTTTTAATTCTTGATTACATCCAGCTCTACCATCAATCTGAAAAAAGCTGCATCATTTTTCATCTAATTGAATGGGCTTTAAAGAGTGGCCAAAAGCAGTGACAATGCTTCTCAGGTATTGGGTAGGGAAGCTGGGGGCAGGGCTGCAAAAAAAAATTTAAGCTTTCATCAAGGGATTTGTAGGGTAATGCCAAGGTCAAGTCTAAAAGCTAAAGGGAACGCAAAAATGTTCTTGTCAAACTCAAAAACCAGGAACACGCCCACCTCAACCTTGCCCTGCCTGTTGGCAGGGTCCCCTTCCTGTTGGGGTATTGCTGGCGATGCCACTTCCACAGTGCTTAATTTCTTTAAAAAATTCTAAACACCAGCTGTTGTCAAGTTAGTAAAACTTTTGAATTGTAACCTGAAAATTCAAGTGCAGGTTCAATTCTATTCAGGTCTGTTAAAAAAAATTGTTAAAGCGCCCTCTAACAATTGTCCTGTCACCACCAAAGAAAATGTATTATTTAATCAGATGGGTGATTTTAGAGCTTTTATCATTTGGGGGGTGGGGGGTGCATACACACCCCACCACACAACACACCCTCGGTACAGGCCTGGGATTTGGACACTGTACCACGACATAAAAACCATCCCTCCATTATTCTACCATCATAAACAAAAACAACCAACTTACGTTGATCTGCATCACTTAGTCCTATCAAGAAAAAAACCAAAATGCTTGTAGATATTTCAAATGGATACATTTTTATACCGGTGATCAAATGGATAATAGTTCACTTGTTAATGATCCTGGAAGGACTAAAATCATACTCTGAACAACTCATAATGTATTCTAAAACTATTTCCCAAAGGTAATGGGTACTTATGCAAGGAATTTCCGCAAGATCAGACACAACGCCCTAGGAATAAGTGTGCTTCAGACATGGCCTCCCGAGGAAGACTACGACACAGGAAAGCCCACTCAGTTGGGTTAGTTTCATCAGTGTTTTTGATGTCGAAAGAGAGCTTTCCTGATATCCTGGACAATTTACACAGAGGAATCAAAGTTTTATGTGGATAACGATTCAAATTCCCATTGGATACTCGATGGGAGATGGATTACTTATTAAACCTTTTGTCATGATTAAGGTGAACCATAAAGACAGCAGGTAACCAGAAGTCACGCGAATTGTTCTAGTTTTTTTTCTTCTTTAATTTAAAATGGGTTCTCAATAGATTTAGTGAACAGTTATAAAAATCAAACAATAAAAATAGTTGTATGCCATAATCCAAGCACCTGTAAATAGTAATATAATCAGCCCTGGCAGCATTTGAGTAATGACCCACTCAGCCTCTCTAGGGTTAGGGCTGAGGTGTTGGTTAAGGTTACGCATTAATATTTTGCAAACCTAGATACCAAAAAAAGGAACACCCGTAATTAAAACATGCACGCAACTTTTTTTCATTTGGGGGAACTGTGATATGGTAGAGCATCTTGACTTCATCACCGGGCAAATATTTTCCTCCGTCGCTACCATTATTTATTTTACATTAAAAAAAAACGTCATGTCATCAGCATTATAATAAATAGTTAGCTTCCAAAAATCAATACGCTTGAAATTTTCGCACTAAAAAAACATTTTCAATCCAACCTCTGTTCCATTTTTTTTGAAATTGTAAATAATGTGATAATAATCATTATATTGTTTTCAAATAAAAAAAAATAAATCTCCATTTTATTTTATTATCTACTTTGTAGATACTTCATCACCGGGCAAACATTTTCCTCCGTCGCTACCATTATTATTTATTTTACATTAAAAAAAAACGTCATGTCATCAGCATTATAATAAATAGTTAACTCCCAAAAAACAATACGCTTGAAATTTTCGCACTAAAAAAACATTTTCAATCCAACCTCTGTTCCATTTTTTTTGAAATTGTAAATAATGTGATGATAATCATTATATTGTTTTCAAATAAAAAAAAAAAAATCTCCATTTTATTTTATTATCTACTTTGTAGATACGACTGGCTAGATGAAAAGCATTTTTATTTTATTCCGACCTTTCAGCGGATTATCCCAAAAAAGTTTGGAAAACGAGGTATAAATATTGCTTTGCCTTAATATTAAAATGTTGCTTTGATTAAAACAACAGATACACCTACTTAAAGTTCAGTCTATACTATCAAATTTTCATTGACAAAAACTTTGATATGCCTATAACATGATGATGTCACACCATGACCATATTTAGAAATATCATTACCATATATGGATGTGATCAGTCTTTTTTTTGTCAAATAAATTTGATAGTCTGGATTGAGCTTTAAACAATTAAAGACTTAAAAATAAATCAACCATCACTAATTTAGTTTGAAAGTCTTTATTAACTGCTCAATTATTCAACAGAAATGTCGGTAGAAAGGAGGACACTTTAAGTGGTATATTTATAGAAAGTGGTACCTTATGAGAACGAATTGCAATTGTTATTTTGATGTCAACGAGGGACAACATTACAGAATGCTTCCTAGTTGTCATACCATTAAATTGGCAACTATATATAACAGATTAAGATGTTAATCTTTAAACAGATGATACAATCATTAGACACTTTAATAGTATGAGAACCGGAAATAAAGATTTCTATTAAAGAACATAGTTAAGTAAGCATTTAATGTTACGGTCATTGCAAAGATGACTTGCTACACAGTATGTGATGTATGACTTCATAAACAATAAATTACTTATTTTATAGAATACCATTGACAAAGTAAAGTAAACCATACATCTTACTGGAGATAAATTTGAGACAGTTAAATAGAGCAGGGAAGAATTTATGGCCAAGCTATGCCTAGTTGTCTTTCCAAGTACAAAAGGGAAGAATTTGTGACCAAGCTATGCCTAGGTGTCATAGGTGTATGATTTAAAATACAGAAGGGCAGAATTGTATGACCCATGGACAATTGTCTATGCCTTTTGCAATATAAAATTCATAATCAAGCTTTGGGCCTAGTTTTTGTACTGTTCCAAATACAGCAAGGTAAATTCATGAACCAAGCTATGCATAGGTCCTATTTTTGTATAAACCTGGTGACCAAGATAGGTCATTTTTATACTGTTCCAAATACTGTAAGGTAAATGCATGACCAAATTTATACCTAGGTGTTAATTTAGCAATGTTCAAAATACAGCCAGGTATAAGTTGTAATCCTCTCAATTTGTATTGTTCCAAATACATTAAGGTAAATTCATGACTAAATGAATGCCTAGGTATCACTTTGGTAATGTTCAAAATACAGCCGGAAGGAATTAAAGGCAAGGCTCTCTCTTTTTTGTATTGTTTCAAATACAACAAGGTAAATTTATGACAAGCTAGGCCTAGGCTTCATGTTGTATTGTTCAAAAGTAGAAATTGTGACCGATTTACAATTTTCAATAGAGCAGGATGGAATTCACGAGCAAACTATGCCTAGGTTTATTTGTATTGTTCTGAAGTGCATTCTAAGAAATCGCCCCCAATTTGCTTCCCACAGGATATAATACAACACTTTGGATGTGGTTAAATTGTCTATCAAATCTTGAGAGTATTCTTAATGAATCAAGTCTACTAAACAAGGCTAAGTATGTACTTGTGTTTCATGTTAAACTGAAAATATCAGACAATGTACTTTATTAACAGTAGTAACTTTGACAATAATTATCAATGATAAATTGATATAATGGTGTTCCTATAGAAAATAACTACCAAGTATTCGTACATTATTAATACAATACAAAACATGTTCACAAATCGAATGACATAATACAATTAAATTGCTTGAATTTCGTTGTTTTTATTATGTTATTTGATTGGTTAGAAATTATTTTCACTGATCATATTATGTTTTAAATAATTCTAGTACACACTAGAATTCTTCTTTATTTTTGTAAGAAACATTTCTTTTTATTCATTTATCACTGATTATTATTGTCATAGTGTAACTGGGTTTTTAATAGTGCCTTGTCCACTAGGAACAAACAAGTCATCTTAACATCTCAACACATTCACGTGTTGTACCAAACAAAATATACTATTTTAATGGCAATTTTGATATTAAATGTGGTAGGGTAAATGTGTTGCCATGTTTACACACAAGTTGATTACTGATAACAGTATTAAAAATTGAATTTTGCATTACATTGCAAATTGAAAAATACAACTCATGACTATGTACAGTACTATGTATTTTTCTGAAATATAAAAATACAATAAATACAATTGAGTGTTTGCCATGGTTTGTAAGTCTGGAAGCATATTGGGGGGGGGGGGGGGGGGGTGACGTACGGCATCTAGGCACAGCTAAAAAAGCATGCTTTGAAATTACCAAGAGTGCAAGCCTGATGTAGGCGATAACCGTAGGCAATAACCGTAGGCAAATTAAGCAGAGTAGAGCCTGTGTACTAAGCTACAAGAGAATCAACTGAATTAACTGACGCATAGCATTATGATCTGGTAATTCTATTAATTTTGTGGTTAATCCGTCTACAAAATAACCAAAAACATCTGAAACACCATTCATGATTTCTTTCCAATGCTGTCAGTAAACCCAGAAAACATTTTGATGTTAAATGTGCGCAGATAATGCATTCTGCAAATAAGAAACTGATTTTTTTGTTTCATTTCAAAAGCGCACATTTAACACCAGATTAAAAATCTACTACAGATTACATGGTTTTGTTTTTAGTACTAGGCTGTAAAGAGCAGCTGCATGAAAATTAAAAAATATTGCTTCATCAAAATTTCTTGAGAAAATAAGAGTTGTTCATAAAACCATGTAACCTGCAATAAGACTACATTGGTTTTATTAAATTGTTTGCAGATACACAACTAGTATTAGAATCAAGGCTGCCCCAAGGATTTAAACTTAGTATTATATCAGCAAACTGTTTAAATATAAAACCAATGCAGTGGTCATCAAGAGGGTACTTCACACACTCCGGAGTACCTCCTTGATAACCTAAAAATACTGGACAATCCAGTTTACATCTTTAAGCCAGCATCAAACACTAGGAAGTGACATCATTATAACTGAATTGTCAACTAAGCCCAAATATGGTAAAGTGTCTGATGTTAGCTGTACTACAGCAATTTATTTCTAATGCAAATGGTATTGTAGAAATCTGCAATAGAGATACTTGCTTACAATAAATAAATGCACTATAGTGCCTAATAGCCCATGTAAATTCAAAAACTCAAAATCAAATAACTTCATCTGTGGTACAGTTCACAAAGATCAATCAATGATGCTACCATTACAATTCATTACAGTTCATGTTTTACACTTAATTTTGAGTTTTTTTATCGAGTGATCTTTGATGTTATAAAATAACCCCATGAGCTTTGGGTTATCATTACTCAGTATTTATCTGTATTCATAGCACAACATAATGGCAGTCATATACAAGTTTATCTAATTTTTAGTTCCTAGTTTTTCACTTAACATTGCAACTGATATTTAGTACAAATTGAAACTTTATTTAGGCAGAAATATGCTGGTCGGCTTGAAACCACTCTGCTAACTTAGTATAGGAAACATTTTGTTGTGCTATAAGAAAAAAAACTGCATCCAGCCCAGAAATTTCAGATACACTGCTGACCTTATTCTACAAGCGCATATTGTCGATCTCATTTAGGCCTAGATTCCTAGCCTATTTTATATTGCAACCTTCTTTTACAGTTTGCCGCAAGCGCTGGCTTCACAGAAAATGAGTTCGGCAATTTACTGATCTAGTTTTTTTTCAGAAATCTCTGTGCATCAAAAAACAATAACCTAATAAATTACAGTAGTTATATACATCAAAATATTTGACTAATATTTGTAACTGTTTTAAAATTAAGATAAAATAATAACGTAATAAAAACAACCAATGGTGTTGATATGATCAATTTTTGAAAAATATATTTTGTGTGTAGCATCTCCAAGCCAAAACAGATACAACAACTCGCATAATTTAAAATTGACAGTATTTGAATATCCATAAAACAATTTAAGCTTTATTACATTGAATAAACTGTTTTTAAATGATAATTCAAGCGAAAGACAAAGTTTACAATTTGCAATATTTAAAATTGTATTTTGAAAAACAAGCATTTGTTTAACCAAAGTTAAAACGAGTTTAGTAACACCTGAACTGAATTTCCTACCAGCCATACTTTTGACAAATGTTTACAACACGATTTCCTGATCTTTAATTAATGGTTACAGCATAAAGGAAATGTTGACTTTCCTGATATGTTTATTTAGTCTGAAGCTTCAGGAAATTTCACAGCAAACAGCAATTATGAAAGCAAATGTTACGTAAATATTACTGAATTTTTTTACCTACTAAAATTCACAAGTTACTCATTTTAAAGATCTCAATAAAAAACGTAGCAAATATATTGTGATTACATCAAACTACAATATTTTGGCAAACAAATTCATTTTAATTTTTTTTCATTTAACTCCTATTGCTCTTGTGCAACGTAACTGATTTTGCTTAGAGATGCCACACATATGAAGTTGTGTTAATTTTAGGGAGGCTTCGCAACATTACCAAATACTATAACAAACAGGTATGTTAAATTCTTGAAAGTTCCTCGAAATGCCTGTCAGAGCTAAACAGTATTTTACAATGATCAACTGTAAGTAGGTAAAAAATTTGATAAACAATTTGAACATTTACAAAAGAAACGAGAGTGCGACATACAGTATCTAATTCATTGCAAAACCTTCCTATTATTAAACACCATACATAAAGTCAACATGAACCATATGAGTAGTAACAATTTTTTGATGATAGATTATCTTTAAAAAAAAATTGTGAAAGTTGGCGAAAGGATTTTCATAAATAATAATTGATGCATTAAAACCTTGTATATTTAAATTAATAAAATAATGGTTGTAATTACTGTTGTTTTTATTCCTATTATATAATAGCAATAATTACCTAAAACCGCCTGGGCATGCAAATTACTGAATTTTCAATAAACGAATAAAAAAAATTACATAGGATTTTTCTTAATTTTGGAACTGTCTATTTATTTAAAACCAAAATCGATTAAAGCACCATTCAATAGGATCTAGTGATTCCAGTGCCCTTAATGCCATATGACACACATTGACACGATATGCACGTTCTCGCAGAAAGTACTTAACATGGAATCATATCAAACATAGCACTGGTCACTCGCACATCAATCTCTCACACGCAAACTTCAGCACTCACACATCACACCCTCTTTCACTTAACAGCAGCAACATAACACACCTCTCAACACAGATCCTCAAGTTAGAAACATAAAATTTGTTTAAAAATAAATTCAAGATCCAATGAAAACGATGGAACCTTTAATTACAGCAGTATATCTTGTAGTATCAAACATTTTATCATTCGTTCAACTCTGTTAAAACATCAGATAACTCGTAGATAATGTGACAATGTTCTTTGCGACCAAGCTTACTTACTAGTAATAGCTGCATCTTAAAATTTTTTAAACAACCTGTGATCTTGTAACATTTGGTTTTCTGGCATTGTTCAGTTTCTTTGTTGCCAATTGTGTCCGAAAACATACGTTTATCGCTGGAAATTAAATATCTGTATTCGTTAGCAACTTCTATCACCAGCCAACACTTACGGTACTACTGGTTGCGCCATTACCATATCCCACTATTTCGATCAGCAGCTTTGCTACAGTGATAAGCATTTTTATAACTTAAAATCATGTAAATTCTGCTATAAAATTTCTGTCCAGCAGTATTGTTAGCATCAAGACAATGCTCTTATATTCATGACTCAAACACAAATCGTTAAGTTTCTTCTGTTCCATAGCAAAACAACTTGTTTCTCATTTTCAATATCAAACAATAATTCTTCTTTTACTTGTTGGAAGTCCATTTCTTCCGGTTAAGTCAGCAAGCTTTTAAAGCAGCAGTTTATATTTATTGTGTATAAAAACGCTGACATTTACCGCATGTTTTAAAGGTTCGGCTGCCAATAAACATGACCTCAGTGGTTTTTCATAAGGCACTCCTTTACGAGTTTGTACCTTGAGGTGGGGTATTCCAGTAGTTATAACCCCAAAGTTCGTTCACATCTTTCAAACATTTGTAGAAAGTGAAGTTTTGACTTCTCAAGGTATAGTGAAATTCACAAAGTTCTTGAGGTTTGCAACATCTCAGTAAACACATTAGTATACATCGCAGTATAGTTTAATGTTCGAGGCGCGCATATAAGCAACTTCATCAAACCTCTTTTTTTCAACACCAAATTGGTGCATACTGTCTTTTTTCAGTGTATGCAAGATTTTTCCACGCTTCATTTACTTGCATTTAATTTTAAACGATGATACTTTCAGTCTATTAAAAATGTGTATATTTACTACGACAACCTCCGGTTTTCCTATGAATCAACGCCTCCAACCACAGAAAACGTATTGCTCTTTTTTTGTGGGTATTTTTTGT
Source organism: Nesometra sesokonis (assembly GCA_025631205.1). Classification (NCBI taxonomy): domain Eukaryota; kingdom Metazoa; phylum Echinodermata; class Crinoidea; order Comatulida; family Antedonidae; genus Nesometra; species Nesometra sesokonis. The sequence continues at coordinate 16,724 of JAOTQE010128098.1, forward strand.
TCTCGAACATTCAATTTTTCTTATAAAAATACAGCCTTATGTGCAGCTGGTCCTCTGTGGCTGGAAGTATTCGACGCATTAACACCACCTTTATGACTCTCAAAAAATAAACGAAAAAATTAAAAATCTCTTTCATACATCATACCTTTTCTAAATTGCATAATTATATGATTTTACAGTAAAAAGAGAAGTATAGAAATGGGATGCACCATATGTTTTGAAATGAGATAAATTAAAATATTTATAAACAGTGTCTTGTTGATTAACTTTCTTGATTATCTGTAACCAGGTGCCGATTATATCAGCAGATTTTAAAATAATAATTATGAATTAGAATTTCCAGTTAAATACATGTAGAAAAAAATGTTTAAAATAAATTAACATTCTAAGTACAACGCTCTCTGGGAAGAAAATTGCTTTAAAAGTAAAAAGATTCACTATGGAACAAAATAAACAACTTAAACTTACAGTGAACTTTTAACAATTTCAATAAACTTAGTACTTATGTTGTTTGTATTTTCCCTCAGGACGAGGATAAAATACATGGACAAATAAAAATAAATGTTTCCTAATGTCATCTTTAGATGCCACAAAGAATGAAAAAAGGCTCATGTTGCTTACCCGACCCACATAATCACCCACCCATTATCCCAACCCAATTCCTACCCAATTTGGAATGTAGCTAAAGTTAGCAACTCTGCCCAAACTATGGTACCTTAAACAAGGCATCATTGCACGGTGAACAACAAGTAATTAAAGACGGTGAAGAAGTGAAAGTCTTCTTAGCAGGATACGTCAGCTTACTTGGCCTGCGCGTTGTTCATTGTATTGCAGTCTTCTTCCGGGTCTTTCTCCATCTGGTATTCGGCCACATAGAGGCTCTTATCTACTTCATGCGGAATAGGCTTGATTTCTGTACCCAACTCCTTCTCTATCTGATACAGATTGTATCGGTCATCATAGGTGATCAAATTTATTGCCAGACCCAAGTGACCAAATCGTCCAGAACGGCCGATACGATGCAGGTAAGTTTCAGACATCTTGGGGAAGTCAAAGTTGATGACAACGTTCACGGATTGAATGTCGATACCACGTGTAAACAAGTCTGAAATCAAAATTTTTAAGTCATAATTTTGTAATAATATAACAATAATCCAGTATTTGAAGGAGAAAAAGGCAGGGACAGACAAAAGCCGACCTGGGGTGGCTTACGGTAATGCCACCACCCCTCCCCCACTTTGGAAAATATATATTAATAACAATTTTTTCTATAAAACGAAAATTATTCATTATAAGACAAAAATTGATTCCTTTACACTTCCCTGAGGCCATTTTCGCACACCCAACATTTTTCGGGGGATCATTCTCCTGGAACCCTCCCATTTTGCCTCTCTACACCGGCGCCCATTTTCGAAATTCCTGCATCCACCCCTGACCTATAATTTTAATGTTTACAGTGTGAGCATTTAAAAGTTTTGACAACATGGGTATAGGTATGTTCTCCATATACTTTTACATAGCAGTTAATGTATGCCATCTTTGACACTGGACTACAGATAGTAACTGTAAGCTCAGAAACACTGATGGCAAAAGTTACAGAATCTATTTCACCAAGATGCATTTTTCAAATAAAATACAAAATATTGAATGTAAATAACTTATTTAGAAAAAAAATTTGAAAATTGGAATTTGAAGATTTAAAAAATATTAACCCCTAATTTTAAACTGGTTTATGAAAAGATAGAGAATACCATCAAGTATATGTCTATGCTCCAACCATTTGCTTAGTCACCAATGGCTTCTGGATCTCTCATTTGGCTACAATAAAAATGACCTCCGTCGCCAAATTGGCTTAATAAAAATCACAAAAACTGTCCATTTTGTGGTCATTTTTATCCGTATTTATTACTATTTTTTTTTATTTGGCTAAAGAAATTATAATTTGGCTAAAAAATTGTTCAACCTTTAGTCAGGTTGGTTAAGAAAAAAATGACCCTAGAGTCAGCATAGTATGTTATAACAAATTCATTTTAAAAACATTTATGGATTTTTAGACATTCAAAACTAGATACAAAGTGTTTATGCGCCAACTTGTGTTTGTAAAACTGAAATTTGTGAGATCAAGTGTATGGTATATTTAAGTTAAATATAATATTTAAAACTACACCCATTAGTCTGTAAACTTGAAACTGATTAACCTATAAAACTTAACCTAAATTTATATGGTGCCAATTTGAAACTAATTTACTTTTATGAACAGTACCAGTAAACATTTTAAATAAAGTTACCGCTTGGTTGCGAAGACATGAAGGTTGTGATACTGCAATAAATTAACTACACAACTCTGTCTGCTCAGTAAATCGAAGTTAATTTTAGTTAAATGCTTTCAAAACTTGGAAAACCTCTAGCACAGCAAAACCTACATTTTGTGAACTCCGATGAAATTATCAAAAATGTCATCAATTACAGAAAAAAAAAATGTAAATTATGTTAAGAACACTTTTCTAAACATTCAAATAGCTAAACAAAATAAGATGTTTAAATTCATGAATTTCAGGTCAAAATAAGTTGCTTAAATGCATGAATTCAGGTAAAAATAAGATGTCTAACTTCATGAATTCAGATAATTTATATTTTACAACAGTCCAAAGATCGCTTTTTCTCTAGGCCTAATGCAGCTGTCATTTGTAAGATGCACCTATTGAACCTCGGGAATGGTGCGTCAATGTCCCTAAGAGCGTCATACATTTAGGTAACATGACGCACATACCGTCATGAAAAGTGACGCAACATTTTTAGCAAATTGACGCTCATATGGAATAAACTTATGACGCACTATTTGTGGCAGTGAAAAAAGTTTTTTTTTTTCACTGCTACTTTGGATTAGACACAGGCTAGTTTGAATGTAGTCCTTAAATGTGCATTTAATATAGTTCAAATTAATGTGAGTTGTATGGCCGAGCAGTTAAAGCAGGGGAACCGAGAACCATAGCAAAAACAACGGCATGGGTTTGAGGCCTGATCACACCAAGGTTCTGGTGGTAGAACAAGTCTTCTCGAATAAGGACTATAAACCGTAGGCCCATTTTACATAAACAGCTCATGTGCACTTTAAAGAACCCAATACATCTATCGAGACGAGTAGGGGGTTACCCCAGTGGAATGGTCAATGTAACCCCTGTCCAGTACTTGCTGCATGACACGACATGACCCTTAGGAGAGTAGAAAGTTATAAGAATGTGTAACACTTGGTCCACAGTGCCATGAGCATCTTCTAAATGGATACTGGCACATGTACAAAAATATACACTATTATTATATCATTATTATCATTCTTATCATTATCATCATTATCATTATTATATTATTATTATTTTATTATTATTAATGCTGATAGCGATTTTGCCTCATTAGTTCTGGTGAAGATAAACAGGATACAACTAATTGATAGTGCTAAATAAACTGTTTATATTTGAGGTAATTCAACATTTCCTCAGTTTTTAAACCACTTACCAGTACACACAAGATTTCTGCATGCTCCTTTGCGGAAGTCGTGAAAGACTCGATTTCTGTCCTCTTGACGCATCTTTGCGTGGATATAGAAACATGAATATCCCAACTCTGTTATCTTTTTGGCAAGGAGCTCCACGCGTTTCGTTGAGTTGCAGAATATTATTGACTGATTTATTTGTAACTAAAAGGAAAAAAGAAATATTTACTTATTACATGATAAGATTCTGCATCATTTTAAACAATTCCAGGCTTCATCATTTCATTATTTTTCACGGTGCTTCAATTTTGTTAGTGGTATGGAGTCAAATTCTTTGATTGCTCACCCATACCAACATAATAATAATAATAATAATAATAATAACAGATATTTATATAGCGCCAATTCAAAAAATTATCAAAGGCGCTTAGTGAGTCCAAACCAAAATCAATAACATTTCTGAAATAAATGGTGTTTTAAGTTCCTCTTAAAAGAATGTAAATCAGGATAAAGATAAAACTTCTCATGTTACTGTCCATGTAAATGTGATAAAAATAATCACATAATTTCCTGAATTTTTAATTAGCCAAAACAGACCAGTAACTTTGCTAATTGACTGGTTGATGTCAATTTCACTGGTTAATGGCCAGCGGACAGTCACTGGTTAATGGCCAGCGGACAAGTGTTAAACACTCTGAAATTAATTACAGGAAAGATACATACTCATTCAATAAATGGTTTTACTACTTACATTAAACATAGTTATATATCTTCTTACAGTGAAACATGCTTAATAAATGACTGATATGTATGTTCAGGAGTCTAATGTCATTATGAATTTATGATGTTATAATGAATATAAGCAGCCCAAAATTCTCATTTGCATTAAAAAATGAAAAAATAAATTCTGATAAAAAGTAAAATATGTGTATATGCATAAAAAATAAATAAATAGAAATGTGTGTTTAAATAGGGGGTTTTTGAGACTACAGTACACTCTTGTAAATTACATTATTATTTCATTGTGCGTTTTCTGTTTTGGGTGGCTCCCATGTTTGCGACCGTTTCTGGTCTTTTGGGAGTCTCCCAGATCCCACAATATTTATATTTTTTCATATTAATTGTTATGTACTTTATCTCTTTCAAATGAATTTCTTTTATTTTGTAATGTTATTTTTGGGATTGAATAAATTGATTTGTGTGACTTGTGACTCCAATTACTGTAATGGATTATTCTAACTTTCCCATGTGAGCATGTAACAGTGTGGATAACATATGTATAGACCATGTTCTCCATATACTTTTACATAGCAGTTAATGTATGCCATCTTTGACACTGGACTACAGATGGTAACTGTGAGCTCAGAAACACTGATGGCAAAATCTAAAAATTGTATATAAATTATATAAACAATATTTCAAAGTTCTTTACAGAACGCCAGTCAAAAGTTCAATTGGCTGAATTTGGGGCAAAATGCTACTCCAAACTTTATGGTCCGATGTTGATGAAAATTCACACAAATGATCTCAAAAACATTCCCTATAAAATTACACATCCAATTTTTTAAATCGGCTGTTGTTCGCCAGCAGCGCTCCGTTGAACTTGGGAATCGCCCAAAATTAGCGTTTTTTTTTTTACTATTGCAGCACCACCACCTATTGGAAGATAGACCATGACTGCCAAATTTCATTGAAATCTGTCAACCCTAAGGGGTGAAAACCCCAATCAAACAGGTATGTCGGGTAAGAAATAAGTAGAGACTGGTGCTTTGTACAACATTCTAATAGTAGGTGATAACTGAAGCATAATTTATTGTTGCTTACTCTTGAAAACAGTGTGTTCAAACAGTGTACTTTCTGTCGTTCTTCCACAAATGCGTAATACTGTGTAATGCCCTTTAAGGTTAATTCTTCCATAAGGTTGATCTCATACGGTTTTGTTAAATAGGTTTCCTGTTGTGGTAATTAAAAAAAAAGACATTAATAATTTAATTAACACTGCACTAATACTGTACAATTTTAGTATAGCAAGACCATATACATTCATACAACTTTAGTGTCTTATTAGGCCTACAAGATTAGCTACTGTTTTCCAGGTCAACAAATTTTTTGTTTACGTTCGGTTAGTCAGTGGGTCATAATTTTTTAAGTTTTAAATAGGTGACCCATTGCTCTAGTTTCTGTAATCTGACCTTTTATAATTGTTGATAATTGTATACAGTTTCAGCTTAAGTTCATGTATTTAGCTAAAAAGTCAGACAATATGCAATTCCCAAAACCATTTTTTTAACATTTTTGGTTGGTTAGGAAAGGAACTTTTTAGGATGTTTCCAGAAAAAAATTTACCCTATAATTATCGGATTCTAATCCAGTTATCTGATAATTAACCTAAATTTTAAATGTTGTCCCTTTGACTCAAGGTCAACCTTTAAATGTTGTCCCTTTAACTCAAGGTCAAGGTTGTTTTTGCATTGATTGCAGTGGGATGGCACATGGCAAAAAAGGGAAATCAGCACTGAAAATTTGTGGCCAGATTAGAAACAAGAGCGATCGTTCACCAGGTCCGTACTACCGTTGCGATTATTAATTACTGAATGTAAAAAAAGACTAACCCATTGACTTTCGCTTTTGTAGAAAGGTCATGTTAAATTATGTTTTAACTAACCAAGCTACTAATGCGATTGTTGAAATTAGTCTTTTTTACACACTTGATGAAACACGTTTTTGGTTTTCTGGGTATAGGGGACACCCTTGCGTGTAATGTAAAAAAAGGGCGAAGAACGTTTGTGGGAATGGGGTCTAATTTATTTGTATAAAATTTCAAGCATGTCCGTTTAAAACTGGCAATGTTGAACGCTTTAAAGTTATGGTTGCAGCAACTCCCAACAACAAGAACATAAGCGAGGTTCTAAGGTCCACTTCACATGGACCTAACAACACATCATGGAAAAGTTGCTTTTATTAGCTGATCCAACTGGATATTTTATTTTTTTACGGATAATCGAAATGGGTAGTTAATGATAGAACTAGCTATAGTTAAAGGTTTTGGGGCAGCTAAACTGATTGCCCATATCCAGTCGTGGACTTACCATAAAGTGCTTAACAGTTAGTGGAAAGGTGGCTGAATACAACATAACTTGTCTGTCTTCTGGAAGGAAGCTGATGATGTCATCGAGCATATTATGGAAGTCTTGTGAAAGAAGTTTGTCAGCCTAGTTAAAAGAAAGAAGGCAATTATTAGGTCTCAACAGAAAATTAGTGGTATGAATGAGAATGAGGACAGTGAATAACAAGTACCAATATACAACAAGAAGTATTTTACTTCTAGTTTATTACTGTATTCCCACCATACTGTAGTTAAGATAGTCATCAATGTAATTTCAAGATTGCTTCAAGATGTTGAAAACAAACATCTGTACCACAGCAGTGTCAGATCTGGGTGGTACTTGGTAAAAGTATGCAAAATGGTGGAAATGACTTGTTTTGCTTGTCAGAATGAAAAGCGAGAACACACTCACTCCTGGTCTGGACTCTCTTCAATAATGACTGGATCCCCGACCATTCATTGAGATCAAACTGAGAGAATCACCAAACTAGCTTAACTTTTTTAAACATTTTTTTTACAGAGATATAATGGGAATGACAGTTAGCCAAGCGCTTTCTAAAAACCTGTTCATTATTATTAATTATTAGCTGATCTGCTATATAGCAGATCAGCTATTGTTGTTGTAAGAAATCTATTTCTTTTTTTTTTTTTTTTTTCTTCTTTCTTTTTGTCACTTTTTGTTAAGAGCTTTCAGCAAAATTGACAAGACTTATTAACATGAAATTAACAGTGACGGTAACCCTTG
>JAOTQE010128099.1:0-12259 GCA_025631205.1 Nesometra sesokonis
TTTCTTTTCTCCATGGCCAGCCACAATATTATGAGGATTTACGAACCCATTATGAGGAAAGCCGACGCTTGTAGACTAGCATCTAAACGCTCGTTTTTAGGCCAGTATCCAATCGTTTTGCTCGCGTCTTCCTTCTAGTCGTCTCTTTACAATACATGCAGATACAGGACAACCTGTACCTAAACCAACCCGTACCCAAAATTTGGACGTATTAGTTAGCACGTAGCCAAAGATGGCTGTCAAAATATACTCGTTTAAAATCGGTATTACAAGCTAATAATTCTTTTTGTGAGTATTATTAGTGTTATTAAAACGGTCAAACTTAATATAATAAAATATTACAATGGTAGTAATGTTTTATTAGCTATTGTAATGAATAAATGTTTATTATTATTCATGTATTTATTTTTAATTGGGTAATTGATAGTTTGTCTTGTTTTATTGTTATAATAATGTGAAGTGCCTTTGAACATGATCACCTATGAAAAGGGCACTATAAAAATGTGGTAAATAAATAAATAAATAACACAACGGTTTCTTCAATTACACCCTTATCTGAGAGCTTATTCGCACACTGCTGTGAAAATAAGATCTTATTCGCACGCTGACATGCATCGCATTGTACATTGTTCTGACTGGGTTGTTTTTTTGGTTATTTAATAACAATAAGAACAACAACAACAATAACAATAATAATAATATTTCTGGTTTCTTCCCTTCAAAAAGTCATTTTTATTACTACTAGGCCCAAGCCTGACCAAATCCTGATGTAACTTGAACATTATAGAAATGTAAATAATTATTAATAACAAAAAGAAATCATTTTCCCGGTCGAGAATGATAAATAAATTTTTGTAGGGGCTAATATAATAATAAAACAGACCTAAATATATAGGACTAGGTTAGTATCCCAAAAGCCCCAAAATGTTTTATTTCTATACCTAGCTTAAGATAAATTTAAAACAAAAAAAATTATAATGTGAAAATGCCTGTAATTTTTCATAGAGCCAAAATATATTTTACAGCAAAGTTCTAAAAATTACTGACTTTGAAATAAAAAGAAAACAAAAACAGAAAATACATATTCTAGGAATTCAGCTTGGGTTTGCAACAAAATGTAAAAAACATGCGCTTTTCTAGCCAAACAAGGATGATAAAGAATATATTTTTATAGGGCCCAATTAATAATAAAACTGACCATCAAAATATATAATTAAACATTAAACATAATTAATATGAAAAATTATAAATATAACTAATAAAACAATGTCAAACAAATAAAATGTAATGAACTTTAAAATAGAATTACATATTTCAATTTGATTTTTAAAAATTGTATGATTGGCTTTGAACCTGGTTTCCTTGGTTCAATACCTAAGCACTTTATATTAGCGTTGCAATAAGTTTCCATTTTAAAATATTAGTTGATTGCTACAGCAAAAGACTACACCAGTAGTAGCGTTATGAAGTAATTTATTGAGCCAATACTAGTTAATATCTACCGTGAGCTCTTATTCGCACGTCAACGTGCAAACAGTCACTCAGATTATTTTCTATTTTTATCATGCTGAGGGGCCATCCTTAATTAGGGTATGTTCATGGGTAGTTTATAATTGTACTAACTAGCAGTTAATTTACGCAAGGCATTTGCTAACACAAAATATCGTTTATTAATGCTACGGACAAACTTGCAATTACAAAATTTTTAAATTTAAATTTGTGCAAAGACAAACTAAGATTGTTTGAGAATAATTTGCACATGTCTTGTCTAATTATCCATCACTAGCCCAGTCATGCAGTGCTAGTGATATAGACCTGGGCCTCTTGGCTAGGCCTAAAGGTAGGCCTGGCTTAGCCTACTAGGCCTAGGCTAGCCTAGGTCTCTCTACTTTTAGGGCCTACCACACCAGGCCTAGTAGGCCTACCTTCATCATATAGGCTAGCATAAGGTAGGCCCTGTTCACCCTAGCTAGTAACTGGGCCTGGCTAGAGTCTAGAGAGGCCCGATTGCTCCTTTTATAAGACAAGATTATACCTTGTCGATGCTCCGTTATAAATTTACTATGTTAGAAGAATTCATCCGTTTTTGGATACCGTATCCATTTCCTGCATACACGTAGGTAGGTTACGTAATCATTAACGCTGCCCTGGAGAGGGTGCACGCGCACCTGGATTGGATGGACTCTTGGTGGCGCTGTTCTTGAAAATAAACAGAAGCTTTGTTGTTGTTTTTGTATTTTAATATTGTAGTTGATTTTTATACTTTTAAAGCTTATAAATCTGCTGTGAAAATCTGCATTTAGGTTTTTATTTATACTTCTTCCGCTTACATGACAGCTATCTTTTGTTTAAATATATGCTTTACTACGACCAGGACTTGATGAAAAGGATGGATTGACTGGAAACTTCACACGCAACATCTGTGCCCATCTCTCAATCAACCCATCTGCCTTGCAACTGCATTTAGAGAGGCTAGGATAGGCTGAAGATACAGCCTAGACCCCAGGCCTTTCTACAAACAATATTCTACAAGTAAGTGGGCTAATTGGCTAATTTATTTGGTCAAAAGTATTGCTTTATGTTGAACTAAACATAAATTTCAAATATTTTCTTTATCATCCAACAGATTGTTGGCTCTCTTCCAAAAATATCAATATAATTTCATGATTTTCTTTTTTGAAATCCTTTGTTATGTAGTCAAGTAGTATTTTAGTTATAAGTTTATACATCTACTTCGTATTATTTCAAATATGAATATGTGATTACAATTTAGTAAGTAGCCAAGTTATTGATGTATATTATGTAGTAAATATTTTAACACAAAAATTTTGGTTTATTCAGAAACCACCATCAGTGTGTGATTGTTCAATAAATATATGAGGCAAGGCATGGAAAAACCACCAAACTGTCGCACAGGAAGTTATTGAGATATAAGCAAATCACAGGAAATATAAAAAAATACGAAGGAAAATTGTATTATTTTGTTCAGTTATAGCATACCTGCCAACCCTACCGATTTTGGCGGTAGGCTACCACTTTTTCGACCATCCTACCGCCTACCACTTTTGCATGGAAATCCTACCGCTTTTTAAAATTGAATACCAAAATAAAAATGTACACAATAAAAACTGTGAAAGCCCCAAAAAACAAGAAAATACGTAGTGAATCGGCACTAAAAGTATACATTTTCAGCCTAAACTCCCGGCAATAACGGAAATCTGGTAAAATGGTGCATTTCCATTCAAACATTGCGACAATGAGACGGCCTACCACTTTCAAGAGTACAAATGTTGGCAGGTATGTTATAGATGTCCGATTTTTATAATTGACCTCTCATTTTAAAGCTTAATTACGAAAAGTGTAATATGGTTTTAACAATAACTCAATTTTCCATTTTGCTATGCCTCATTAAATTTACAGGGGCCTATCCATGAATTAGGGGAAGGAGGGTCCTCAAATCTACTCTGATATTGACAACAAAAAAAGAAACTCATTTCTTATGATGGGTTTATACTTTTCTGAAACTGTTTTTATCCGCTAAGAGTGCTCAAGGCTCCAGTCGTCATATTTATATACTAATCATAGTATTTTCCACCCCTGAATTGGGGAATACGAGCACCCCCTCTGGATAAGCCACTGGTTTGTCAGTTTTTATAGGATGCCTTTTTATGACACGCACATCAAGATTGTCTCTGTTTCTTTATTTTTCAGATGAGAACTAAATGCAATGGGTTTAAAATGGAGTTCACAGCCAATATGGGAATGGAAATTTGATTGTTTTGGGCAAAATGATGATGACGATGATCACCAAACACCAAAAAGCTCTGGTCGACCACCAAAGTTTACACACAACTGGACCGCATTGCATTACGCTGCGAGTCATGGGAACGTAGAAGAAATTCAGCGAATTTATAAAGCAGAAGGTCAGATTGATTGCTACTTGGAGTGGCATTGTAGCTTGGTGGTTAACATGCTTGCCTTCCAATCCTCAGGTCACAGGTTCGAATCTTGCCAAACACCAGGTTCTTTCTCACGACCTAATAGCATGACTCCCTAAGCCCCACAAGGAGAATAGGTTTAGAAAGAATGGTGGATTTGCAGGGGGGGGTCGGGGAGGGGACTTAAATCCAGATTTTGCTTTCCTCCCATTGTCATTAAAACCCCTTCAAAAAGAAAACATTTGGGTCAATTTTAGGGTTGCTTAAGCCTGTTATGCCCCACCCCACCTCTCTTAAATCTGCAACTGGTTATTCCTATCCAGTAATGGGTGACTAAACTTGTTGGTGGATGTGGCATGGAATACATTTTTGCTGCATGAAGAACCTTGTATAAACTTTAACCAAATTCTAGTTGGTGATGAAAGCATTGGATTTTGCTTCACAGGTAATGGCAGATTTACGACCAAATTATTTTGAGCAATTTTCAATCAAACTTATGTTTTAAATATAATTATTTTGTATACCGATTTTCGCTAGAATATTACATGCTTTGTTGGCATTGATATTTTTGGTTGATTGCCTTTTCTCATTTCACTAAACCAAATTGGAAAGCCATGCACATGTGCACTTTAAATTACAAAAGAAAACATTACCTTTTTTTACATTTTAAACTTGCACAGGGCAAGACATTACAATACTGTCAAATATGTTTGCAGTGCACCATGTATTAGTTCTGAAACGAGTGGCGGATTTTGGGAAAAGGTCGTCAGGGTTTCATAATACCCCTCTCTTCAGCTCTGAAAAATTGTTCTATAAGTTCCTGTACATGAGTTTGTGAAGACAACTATCCTAGCAAAACACAGCCAAACTAGGGGAAAACGTTTTTCTTGTGGGTCGTTGATAATTTATATATATTGAAAAAGATCTGTATATTCAATCCCAGATGTTTTTTTTATAACTTAGTGTATCATTGTTTTCTTAGGCACAGCAGGGATAAACAGAAAAGACTTCTACGGGAAATCTGCCCTCTATTGGGCAGCTTACAAAGGTCACGCCCACTGTTTGGAGGTCCTCATTGAAAATGGTGCAGATGTCAACAGCCAATGTAAACACGGTCAAGCGCCACTTCATGCGGTTTCGGCTCTTTACCCAGAGTGCATGGCCGTTCTTATTAAGGCAAGTAAATTTTTTCCCAGTCAAAGGCGAAGTTAATGCTGTACGAATTGACTTACTATTGTTCTATAACATGTGTTCCAAGAAAGTGTTATCATTAAAGGTGAACTCCCGGATTAAAGTTTCTGTGGATAAACCTATAGAACAATTAGTTTAGACGCAAGAGATGAAATTCAACAAATATATCAACAGTGAGATAATTCTGCAAAACGCATTGAGTCCCAAATCAAAAGTGAGTTTATTACTCAAATTATACAGTATTAAATATAGGAAATTAGACATTTTGAAAGGTTTGTGCTTGAATACCAAAATCATTACAAATATAACTCGCATAAATGGAAGGATCAGTAAAAGTCACATAGGATCATTTATATGTATTTATATGTAATGTGAATTTTGTAATGGTTTTAATAGGAGCATCAACTTTTTTATTTTAAGAACCACCTTGGAAAGAGTTTTCATTATTTCATTTTCCAAATGTTAATTCTTCTATAGGTATATTTTTATCCCCGAGTTCCTCTTTAAGAGTCAATGTGTCAACAATGACACATTATTACTACTTAAGAATTTTGTAGAAACGGTAACATGATACAAAGCTGTGAATGTTGAAAATCTTAAAAATGGTATAATAAAATTTGTTTCTATGCTATATTATCATACATTTGAAAAGGGAAAATGAATTGAATTAAAGTTTTACAGCTTAATGTTAAGTTTGTATGAAATGAGTGTGTATCTTTTTAAAACGTGCATGTTAATAAGGTCATTCAATTCATCTGCATTAGAAAATGATGAAACCTCTCAGCCCCTGTTAGTGTATACAGTAGTATCCCTTTAGGAATAAGTTTTAAATGAACCGCATTAGAAATATTTTAACATGTTGACTGACAGCGATGAGTATACTCGCCAACCAGGTGTTGCTGTGTGCGCCAGTGACGACTATACTCGTCAAAAACAGTGTACATTTATAACGTTGCTCAAGACACATGTGTACATCGTAAACTTACAGCCTCTTCAGGGGTAGTTCACAGAAGACATGCCTAGACGATAACGTTGAAATAACCTTTGTTTGTTTGTTGTGTTTTATTGCAGGTAGTTTAAAAGATTACAAAGTGTGGTGGCGCCCTTTGTACATAACAATGGTATTTCCAATGCAGGCGAGTGAACTCGCCACTGCCGTAGGCATGAACATTTCTGTCCCAGTGCCAACGATGAGTATACTAGTCACCTAATATTTTCCCGCCAAAATATTAGACATGCTATGATATGTGACTAAATAAAATCTTAAAAAACTATTTGAGGCAAGACATGGCAAAACCACTAAGTTATAGGAAAATTGAAAATTGAGTTATTGTTAAAACCATATTACGCTTTTCGTAAGCTTTAAAATGAGGGGTCAATTATCAAAATCGGACACCTATAACTGAAGTTATTTTACAAAATATACACCAATTTCCCTTGTATTTGTTTATATTTCCTGTTGTTTATTTGCTTATTTCTCAGATTCAATTGCGACAACTTCATGGTTTTGCCATGCCTAGCCTCATATTTGTACATGTAAACCTGTTCTGGCACACTGGAATGAAACAGGAAAAGGGGTCTGGCAGTCAACGTGGGACTATTCATTAGACATTTTCTTAAGCAGTTCTATAGAGTCACTAATTTTTTTCGTCTTTGTATATATAATTTCTAGGCTGGAGCTGATGTAGATTTAAGGGACAACTGGGGAGTAACACCGATGTACACAGCTGCTTGTAATGGTCAACTAGAATGTATACGATTGCTCGTTAAAGCTGGTTCCAAATTTACTTTTATTAACCAAGTAGGTATTAAGTTTAAGTCAATTCACAGATTTAACTGTACCATGATGCATACCACAAAATTTAAAAGGCATATTTGATGTAACCAAGTGCTTAAAGTAATTGCCACAAAAAAAGCAATGAAAGATACTTAAGCCTGTTTTCCTGTCAATTGTAAATCTAAAAAATGGTGTTTTAAAACAAAAAAAACAATTTTTGTAAAGATTTGTAAGTTAATCTTGATGTCAAAAAAGTTAACAATCTGAACCCAAGTTCAACTTATTTCATTTATGATTGTGCTTGCGAGGCAACAGGTTTTGTGCCTAGAAGTAAATCGCAGTTTTGCCACTTTAGGAGTTGTAACCTGCTTCAAAACAAACTATAAAATTTTCTAACTTGTATACTTTGTAATGATAAGGTGTAAGGAGTGAAAACAAAACCAATGAGGACAAAACTATGTCCCAATCAGTGCGATTTATTTTTCATTGACAATTTTGACGGGTATCTTATATATATTTATTTGATGGCTAAAACAATATTTTGGAGAACACTTGTAATGAAAAAAAAAAAAGAGTATATTTTGTACATTTGGAAAATATTAGCCTAATCAAATTATTTTGCCAAAGTAGAGCATTTTTTTCTTACAATTTTCTAGATGATTTTATGAATTTCGACAAAAGATCAGAAAATTTGAAAATTGAGAACATGACTGACCCATGATTTTAAAAACTTGCTGTGACAAAATATAGTCTTTTTAAAGCTTAATTTTGAAGGATTTTCTAAGACACTACTACACATTTGCAACAATTGTCTCAGATATCCCAAACATCTAATTTATTATAATATGTAGATTTTAAGTAATATAATTTGGTAATATAATAATATGATTATTTAATACTTTGCGTTCTTGGAGTATGGTTGAAAGTTCATTAAATAAAACAATTTACTGGTTTATATATCACAATAAGAAGCCTGTAAATACAATACTGCCACCTACAGTTTCAAGTGGACTCCCTTCTACGTACTGTAGATACACCTCCTCCCCTTTTGCAAGTTCAAGGATAACACTACCGGACAAAGAGTCAAAGGTCAAGTCAGCGCCATCGGTAATTACTAGCGGCAAAGAGGTGCCGTGTTGAATTGCAAATGTCACAACTCCAGTTGTCACAGCAGTGAAAGAAAAGTAATACGTTCCGGTGTAAGCAGCTGTGAAGATTCCAGTTGTAGGATCAATGCACTCACCGGCATTGTTTAGAGCTGCTTGATAGGTTACGGGCCCGATGTTTATCTCGTCCCCGGGTTGGATGATGTTGACGACGGAAAATGAAACTTCTCTTGTGAATTTACCTCCACAATGACAATCATCTAAGAACAAAACAAAAGGAAAATTACATCAAGAATACTTTTTCCATGAGTTTAAAGACAGATTCCGGAGCAAAAAAAAAATGTTCAGGCATATTTAATTGATCATCAAATATTGCAGTGGCACAAAGTAGGACAAGCTTGGCATGCAACAGTTAGTTGTTTATGCTACTAGTTTCATCAGAGGGTCTACTATAGATAATAATCTACAGGTGAAATGGAGAATGTGAATGTTAAACTGTAAACACAATTGTATGGAAGAAATGTTTTCATTTGGTGAAAGAGAGAATGTTCTATTCTACTTGGCTATGCCTCATTGGAATCTTGTTAAATATTATATATCATACAAAAACCATTGATTTGTATATAATGTTATTTTAAATACATTTTGAGATTCCACATATATCATAAACGACAAATATTAAAACCAAACAGAAAGGTACAGTATATTAACTATTTGGAGTATTGAGGGAGGTGGATGGCGCAGCGTGCATTAGTCAGGTTTCAGACCATGAGGTTGAGTGTTCAAACCTTACTTTATTTTTAAAAAAATTAATTTTGTGTTGCATCCAACAGCAAGTTAACTGGCCACTTACAGGATGAGATCTACGCCATGCTTTCTAAACCAAGTCTCATTATGAGGCTTAGGAAATGGCGTTGTTATGTCGTGGGAACCAACCTAGCATTCAGCCAGGTTAGAACCCAGGACCTTGGGATTGGAAGGCAACCATGCTAACCACCAAGCTACACCACCAAACATCTTTGCCAGCCATGATTGCATGGAGTCTTCAGGCTAGGGATTTATCTTGAACCTTTCCATGTATAATCTATTTTAAAAAATATGTATTTATATTGATATCTTTAATTGTTCATAATGATAAACCCATAAACATTTGTATGTTCCATTCACGTCCGACCTCATACTCATGAAGGGGTTTTTTTCACTTTTCATGAGTTTATCATGACATTGTACTGCCAAACTTAAACAATCTAAGTTTACCTATTGCATTCATTCAATTATTTTATTGCTGCACCAGACACCAGAGGCAATTATCTGCTTTAAATACTGTAGGCCTAAGAGTATTTTGTACTGAAGCAGTGTTTAAATTATCAGGGTCAATATTAAGAGATGAAGACTGAGAAAACAGAAGGAATGATGTTTAACAATGCGATGCAAGAAAGAAATAAAGGGGAAGGTAAGGAGCTTGTAAGATCCATCTAATTGCACAAAATATGAACAAATTTGTTCATTTTTCAAAATTTAGATAAGAGTAAGTAGCGATATCAACTGAAACCTTAAGAAAAAGGAATTCAAGTGCTTGTACATTTAAACAAGTCAAGTTTACATTGTGCGAGCTGATAATAAACCCACCAAGCATATTCAAAGGAAAGCTTAATGTGCGATTTAAACGAAATGCTAAAGATTTTTGATGGATCAATCTAAACTAGGTGAACTTATGTGGCGTTAAACTTACGATCGATAAGAAAACCAGAAAATACCAGCGGATGGTCTTCATTGAAGGTTTCAACAAGATCATACGGCACGTTAAGTTGAACCTGATCGCCAATATCCAAATCAACAATGCCTGCAGTCTCCGAGTTTAAGATATTCAGGCTTGACAATGAAACCAAATTATCTGCAGGGCTGATGAAGAGGAGATCAGGCGACAAGCGGGCCGTTGTCTGATTGTCGGCCAGGTTTACGTCAATTTCAAAATAGTATGTGCCAGGTAGCTCGCATGTGAATGTGCCGGTAGCACTATTAAAATCATTGCCACGGTTGATGTTTGGTGTATTAAAACCTACAATCGTTTCAGATACAGTTTGGTTTATGGTACCATAATATATTGCACTGAATGCAGAATCTTGGAAATATTTTGAAGCTGCTAATGAGGGTGCCACATAGGTAGAGAGTAATATACAAACTGCAGTTATGTGGGTTGTCATGTTGGTATCTGCAACTGAAAATAAGCAAATAAATTAATCATAACGTTACATAGGTTAATTTACACTGATCTTAATATAAACTAGAAATACAGATCACATTATGAAAAAATGGGGTTCGACTTGGGACTATTATGTGGAACTCCAATATAAAAGCCCACATGTACAGCCAAACCTCTTTATAACATAGGATTACACCTTTCCAGTGTAAAGCGTGATAGGTCACGGTGCATACATGTAGGAACCGTTACCTATTAACTATTTAACTATGTTGTACCCCAAAAATATTAGCAAACTTTTGTAGTAATAGAGAAAAAAAAGGCAATAAAAATTAGTCATTTAATTTGAGTGGAAATCTAGCTCCCAAGTGGAGCTTCAAAATTTCAATTGTATGTAATACTTTAATGTTGGTTGAAAAGGAAAAATTGTACATACTAGGCCTAGTACATACCAACTCAAATTAGTATTCCCTAATTTGCTACTAATAAGAAGCTAATTAGACATACTATTGCAGTAATTCTTTTTAATTAAATCATCAACATGAAAACTTTACCTTTAGTTGTATGATATTCCAAATTTGGTGTTAACAGAACAAAGTGGTGGACACCCTAGGCCAGACAATGAGAGAGCTGTTGTCTATACAAAGACTGCTCAGTGACTGCTGAGGAGGAATTCACAAATACATCTGCATAATATGCAAATTAGAATATACACCTGATTTGGACTGTACCATTTTAAAACATCTGGTGCAGTGGTAAAAATATCTCTAGTTGAGTTTGATAGGGTAAAAATGTTTTTTTTTAATAACGTTTTAATTAAAATTTACTACTATAATTACAATATTAATTAAATTAATGTTTCTATTTTTATAAGTATGTAAACATTTGTACTTATATTACCTGGTTTGGACGGTTCCATTTTACACACCTCATGCAATGGTAAAAATATAAAACAGAAATAAATATATTTAATTGTTAATTAAAATCTGCATTAAAATTTTTATAATGTTTATATTTTCAATTAAATTAAATTGATAACACTTTTAATAAATTAATAAATATGAAGTCGTAATTTTTATTTGTTCTTTATTACCAAAATAAATCTAATACAGTACTGTATATGAACATTGTCACAAGACCAGATTTATGGTGGGAAAGGTGGTCCTCTTACCCATGTCCCCACCCCTCCCACATTTTTGGGCCACCTGCAAATTTCGGCCATGTTTCGAAAACTGGTTAGCTTTTACTTAAAGAGAACAATTTTCTCTAAGTACATTGTAGGCTGTAGGCTGTGTGTGTGTGTAGGCTTCAAGCGAAACCACCTCTGGTAATAACTGGTGGGCAAGGTTTTGTTTTTTTGGTGCATCAGCTGCATCTTAATAGGCCACGTCACACCCCGCCACCCCTCCCCCAAATCAAAGATTTTGTAAAAGAGGGGCACACTTTTCGCTCTCCTAATAAATTTGACAAGCAAGAAAGTTATTTACCCTTCTGTGTTGGTTATCCATTTACTTGTATATTCCGGTTTATGTCAATTTATTTGCACATGTATTATAAGGGGTCCCCTGTGCTTATATAAGAACAGCAATTGGGGGGAGGGGTTGTGGGGTGTGCCTCAGCCTATTAAGATGCAGATGATGTGCAAAAAACCCTGTGCACAGGGGGCGTCTGTAATATAAGAGGCATGTACAAGGTGTGCCAAAATTTTACTTTGTGGTCATTCGGTATTCACGGGAGTCCAAGCCAACTTAGGAACCATTGGGGCTGAGGTGAGAATATTTTGAAAATCTCGACCTCTAGATGACTGAGAATTGCACTATAGTAAATATTAACTATTTTAAATTGTGCTATTTTAACTGGTTGAATATTATGTAGTATTCAATTCAATACAATTTTTTAATTTCAGAAAAGAGACATTTCCATAGTAATAAATACAAAAATAAAACTGATACTTAATAAGTTAAAAAATAAAAAAACAAGTCGATCCGACAATAAGACGCGGAAAGCTACGCACAGTATAAGTAACAAGAAGTTAATCCTTAACTTG
>JAOTQE010128110.1:0-12258 GCA_025631205.1 Nesometra sesokonis
TATTCAAAAATAGGAATTAGAACCACCATAACCACATAACGATCCAAACTATTTGCTATCTATCCCACGTCACAACGTATAGATGGCCACAGGTCTTAGCCGCTTAATTAGTTAGATTACGCTAATAGTAATTTACCGTGTTTATTTCTAAATATAAATGTTAATGGATCCGATAATCTGATAATAATAACCCAGGCAAGAAGTGGAGATAGAGACTTTTGGAAAGGGGGGGGGCGGAAGTGGGCCGGTAGAGGGTGAATTTTTTTAGGGGTGTCCGGGGCATGTTCTAGGTAGGATTTGCTTCGCAGCATTCACTTACAATTTGTAATTGTTATACATTATAGGTGAAAGTGTTCCCTTTGAGGTGTCATCTGAATAAGTATCTCAACCAATTTGCTGAAATTGTCTCCTTACTATTATATGTGTATTCTTGAAAAAAAAAAAAACACCTTTGAAAATTAAAGAATAGGTTCTTATAGTTATTATTGAACAAAGATATACTGAAAAATGTCATAATCATTATGTCATATGTCATATGTCATATGTCATATGTCATATGTCATTATGTCATAATCAAAATGTCATAATCATTATGAAGAGTTGATGTAAAGTACAACTTCATTTTGTTATTATTCAAATGTCTTAAACTAGTGTAAAGCTGACCTACAGTATTGGCACACTCATCCTCATCTTGTTAATAGATGGTACCTCTTTAATAGGGGTTGACTATGATGTATTTCATGGGAGTAGAGGAGTCCCCTGGTTAGGGGTGTTCTAAATATTGGAAATGGCTTATGTTCTCCAGACTTTGCTACATCAACTAAATTGCAACTTAATCACTTTCAAAACTATTGAAGATTTTGGTTTTGTATGGTATTCCCTTTCACAAACTAAAAATGAAGTAATTAATTCAGAGACCATACTGGCACGCCAAACTCACCAAATTTCATAGTAGACCTATGTCTCAGATTGTCTTAACAATACATTGTAAATTTCATATGAAATACCTCTGTGGTTTCTTGCTTCATTTCAGATGTACTTTTCAATTGGTTTCCATTTACCAATTGATTACTATAATGTTTTGGAAGTGTGAAAGGATAGTGCACTTGACCATAAGGAATTGTGTGTTGACATAATTGGTACATAAGGTCAGATCTTACAGGTTAATGCCTTATAAGTCTAACCAACCTGTCAGTTCATGTTGTACCATATGCTAAATTCAATTTTCATTTTCAATTCTAAATTTGGACACTGTGGTAATAATAATAATAACAGGATGAAGAACCTAACACTTTACAGTACTTTACCCATGTCCACCTGTGAGCAGAGTCCATGGTACATTCATTCAACTTGATGCTTTTGAAACATCAATTAAGACATTTTGATTAGGATAAGCAGTCCTAAACCACTTTCACACAGAAAATACCGCAATGTTACTATAATCATGCCAGCGTTATTGCCAATCTAAACCCTTTCACACAGGTCAAATTTCGGTAATATGACAGTTTCCTGTGTGAAAGGACCCAATAGAAAGGCGTAAAATTGGCAGTCTTATTTAAAAGAGGTGCTGTTTTACAAATTTTTCCAACTTTAACCTTTGTTTAGGTCTGTTTCACTGAGTAAGCCAGTAGTACTGGAAGTAAAACTTATTCACAAATGCATAAATCAACAATGAACATGCTGTTTTTCATTATGGCCGGGAGAAACTTAGAAAATAATAGCATTATACAGTGGACCCTTTCACCCTTTCAAATACATCCAGTCTAAACCAGTAACGTTAATATAGTAGTAGTATGTTTATCGTCTGAGGTAGTCTATCGAGGCGTTGACTGAAATTACCCTCTCACACTAAAGCCGGCATTCACGAATTACCGCAAATTTCCCGTTTTACAGTTCTGTGTGAAAGGGAGGGGTTCTAGATTATGCAGTAAAGTAACAAATCTAAAGCCTGACATACAGTACAGTACTCCTGGACCATATTGCTGGGGAAACACTTTCCTCTCTCAAATTTGATGCAAGTTATGAATAAAGTCATATCATTCATACAGTTTCACATCATGAGTTAGGGAGTTCAAGTGCTGGATCCGACAAATTCATAACATTTGGGGGCGCACTTTTAAATTCCGGGTGGGCGTGGTTCTTAGGTTTTTCCTGACGAGCAAAAAAAAAAAAGCTCGATTCCCCTATTTTGGTGCTCTGGTGCCGTATTTTACTCGTTTTTTGGGTTTTTACTGTGAATTTTGGACCCGGCGCACCTAATATATGGGGGGGCGCAACTACGTTTTAACGATAATAGGGGGGCGCGCGCCGGTTGTGCCCCCCCTAAATCCGCCCCTGCATTTCATTAGGCTGATGTAGAATTTCAACCTTAGCTTGCCAGTATTTTTTTATTTTGGACTCGTAAATTATACGTGTCATGATTGCATATATTCTACAAATGATGGTAATGCTGTTTCCGAAAAAAATCAGAGGATCCTTTCATCAGATTATAGGTTAAAGAAATTTAAACAACGAAAATATAGAAAATTTTTGGTTGTGGCATTTTGTTAAAATAAAAATATTTGTTATTTGTGAATGTAGACTAATTGACAGGGTTGTAGAAGTGTATGAAGAATTAGCTCATTAGCATAGACTAATCCTGCCCTTACTGCTTTTGTTTCAACTATTTCATTTATTTGGTGTTGTGAGATGCCAAACTTAGAAATGCTGTCCAATTAATTTTTTTTTCACAAGAACAGTTCACCTTATATAAAAGAGAAACTTACTTTGCAAATTACAATGGAAAAAATAATATCCTACGATATATCTACAAAATTTAGCTCCTAAGTCTAATTTTTAATTAATGTTTATGTTTAATTTCAAAAAGTATAATTTTACAGAATTTGACGAATGAATTATACCATGTGACAGGCCCACCTTACTTCAGCATTGCCTATCGCATGTAAGTGTTCTGCTTCAGAATATAATTTTTGCTCAAACGAACAGACAAGCCAACATCATTTTTTGCAAACCAGTAATTGGAATTGTGGATTGGATAAAACACGGCGGAAGGCAAGACCCTTCTTTATGAAATGTTTTGTAATGGTGTCTGTCCAAATTGTTAAGCAATAACTGTAGGCAGTGAATAAGGCATTGTCTGTCCTGGCCTACTGTCAAAACATTCGCCCTGTTTGGCCTACTGTCAAAACATTCGCCCTGTTTTTGTGTTGACATTCTGAGATCAAGTGATGTCAAATTGAGACTGAGATTGTGTTGCAACTAAAAAGTGCTACACAAAAAAAAACCTTTTTTTTCCATAAAAAAATATTTCTTTTTCTTTGCACACAGAATGGATTTTGTGTTTTGGAATAGTTTTTTTTATCAAAAAAGAAACATTTGTTTTTTTAGTGTTGGTATTTCTACTGATAAAAATAAAAACATTTTTAAAAAACTGTTTAAAAAAAAACCGTGTTCCTTATGAGCAGAAACAGACCCTATGTCGCTAAGTCAACTTATCTAGTCAATGCATGTTAGCATTAAACTGAATCTTAACACACTCTAAGTCTTGAGTACTGTAAAGTATTTGTTGCGAGGCATTAAAACTGTTGATTCAACGAAAGTTGGCTCATGTAAAGTATATTGTATTTATAGTTGATGGCTGAAATTGAAGTTGTTTATGTCAGGTTGATTGGTTTTAATATTGAATTTAATGTTGAAAACCGCACAATGTTTAGTCCAGATCAGCTTTAGATTCTGTTGTGTTTCCTGTTTACAAAGTAGATCACGCAATAGGCTGAGTGTGTATCCTTAACTTTAAAAGTCTTTTAAAAATTCATCATATTATTCTATAGCAAAACTTGCAAGTAGTATCAGTATCACTGTATTAAATTGTTTATAATATTAAGCACAGTCGGAGCAATATTTATCACAGTAGGTATAGCAGTGGGACCACGATGTAATACACAGCAGGGGCATGTAGCATTCACCATAGTGAATTGCTAGGTTTTAGTTGTTATTGCATTAACCCATGGTTATCTTTGAGGTCCTAATTACATCCCTTTGACTTGCCCTTAATTGTAAATATTAAATTATAAACTGTAGTTAGTCAGTTTATAAGGATTTAATAGGCAATTTAATAAAGCACTACATCTTTCAGGTAGTGTCTTTTTATAATATAGTGTTTGCCAAGTGTCTTTTAAAATAGTCGATTTTTTTAGGTCTGATGAGGGGAAATACCCTTAAGTAATAATGATAATTTAGGGTCCCATGCTGTTTACTCCTGGTGCTTAGCTATTGGACGCACATTCACGTGTGAGCAGAAAATTAAAGAGTGATGAAGTCAAGTTTTTTAGCTCAATATTAAAAGGACTATACTCTTTACCCTCAGGTTAAAAGTCTGATGCTCTCTTGCCAGAGCTATCAGTCAACAAAATTCCTTTCACACAGAAAGACTGCAATGTTACCATAACATGCTGGCATTATTGCAGGTCTAACCCCGTTCACACAGAAGGTCAAATTCTAGTAATATGATGGTTTCCTGTGTGAAATGGGCCTACCAAAAGGTAAACTTGACAGTTTTAATAGAGGATGCTGTTTTTAACAGCTGTTCCCATTTTGACAGTTGTTTAGTTCTGCTTTGCTGCCTAAGCTAGCATCATACAGTATACCATTTTACACACATCCAGACTAACCCAGTAATAACATTAATATTACAGTAATATATCTAGGTCTGCAATGGTTAACGAATGCTGGACCTGTGTCGGCAATGAAGGGGAAGTACCCTTTCACACTAAAGCCAACATTTGTAAATCTCCACAGTATTCCCATTTTATAGCTGTGTGAAAGGGGTTTAAGAGAAATGAGGTTTTAAAAGCAAAGAAAGAATACATTGTGAGGGCTATCAAGCTTTGCAGGACTAAATTTTTGCATCTTAAAAACCACATGACATAGTATTTGGATTTTAAGAAAACTTTGTAAGCAGGTTATAAATAAATTATGTATATATAAATCTACCTTTTATGAAAATGAATAGTTTTAATCATAATTTTAAATACCATGTGGGTAATTCCATGTCAATTCAACCAAGAATTTTCCTCAATCTCTTAGATTTTTTTCAAATTTTGGAATTTGGGTTGCCACCATACGAAACGACTAGTACTGAAAAATGTTTTGTTACAACCCACTAATTAGTGAGATAGGGGTTGATGAACTTTTTGCTAATTAGCAATACCTCGCGCATATAAGTAACCATATCTCAGTAAGTATAAAACCCATGAAAATGAGTCTGGTCTCATTTTAAAGCTAAAAATTAGCTCTATAAAATTACTTCTAATTTATGCTATATAACATGAATTTTTAACAGGAATTCTAAAATATAAAGTTCGAAGTTGAATAAAAAAAGATATGATTTTTGTTTTCCTTCAAACTTTTGTGAGATATGTATCATGATATAAAGAAGATATCCTGAAAGTTTGAAGATGGGCACCAGTAGTTTTTGAATTAGAAGTATTTTATGCCCCTGTTCCACTATCACAATCTGAACGCCGATCTATCCCGATCTATCAGATCGGCGGAGATCGGGAAAAGCATACAGGTGTCGATATGATCATTCCAACAGCTATTTCGAGAACGGAGTAGAATCGGGCATTTGTTTAGATCTGGAAGAATTTTTAAATGTTTAAAATTTCTTGCCGACCTTCCCGATCAGAATTTGCGAATTTTTAATTGTAGCGCAAACGAAGAGAATGTAATGACAGTGTGGCTGCAGCGCAATAAGCGTAGTAAAATCTTTCCGAGTATAGTTAAAGCGGCGCTCGAATGGCACGTCAATTCATCACCGATATTACCACGCTGCTGTGCCGCTCTTTCCCGATCTACAGTAAGAACGACCTGCCCGTTTTAATGCCGTTCTCACTACGCCTTTAAGAGTTACATAAATTGATAGTCTGATCCTACTACGCTCTCGATACGCTGTATTCCGCTTTAATCACGCTGCATCCGTTTTATCTACGCATGTCCAGACTGGCTTGCACCCGAATGACGCTCTAACCGCTCTAAAAATTCTCATTCATTCAAAACTCGTTCCTTGTGCTGTCAACATGTCTTCAACAAGAAAACGACCAAACAAAAAATCAAGAGTGAAAGATATTGAGGTAGAAGAGACTATGGAAGCTGTCAAGAATATAGAGGATGACATGAATGAAGAAGTTGAAATAGAAATCATTGAAAACGAAGACGACGAGCCACAACAAGATGAAGCGAAACAACCACCAAAAAAGTAAAAGAAGGAGAGGCTGCACATGATGTTAACGGAGGAAGAAGAGGAAGATATGGTTGAGTTTTTGCGAGAAAATGGTATTATCTATAACAGAAAGAAGACAGACTACAAAAGCAAAGACATAAAAAACATGACACCCCTTTGATTGATAGCATTTTGTGCCATAAGAAGACCCACATATACAGGAGCCGCCTCTGGATTCATGTTGCCATTCGACTGATCGGGATAGTATATGCAAAACGTTGTGAAATCGTAATTATATCGTAAAGGTCGTTGACAGCGTAAATACATCGAGATAGAGTGCAACTGTCATGCCTACAACGTAGTTATATCGTTCTATAGCGTAACTTCATCGTGAAGATCGTAATGTTTATTGGTTCATATTTTACCCGATCTTGCCCGATCTAAAAAAAAATGGCAAATCGTGATAAGATCGTGATTGTGGAACAGGGGCTTTAGTGTGCAATTTAGGTGAAATTTCAGTTTCAGTAACTAATTACATATTCAAGACCTAATTTAAATATGTAATTAGGCACCGAAACTGAAATTTGTTAATACTTACTACAAAGTAAAATATAGTGGGATTTCTACAAGTATTCCTCATGCTCGCTCTTGTAAATTAATTCAACCAAAACACCTTTTAAATCATTTTATCCCAAAATTGGAATGAGATGGTGTGGTGATACCTGGAATTGTGTTTAACTGATAAATTTACTAAAAAACAGGATGAGAACCATGCCATGTTCCCTAAACCAAATCTCATTATGAACATTTGAGAGTAACACTGGTTACTGTTGATCATGGGAAATAACCTGAAAGGCAGTCAGGTTTGAACTTGGGATCTCGAGTTGATAACCTATGTACTACAGGGCTTGCAGAATTGGTTGGCTGATGGCCCAAGGCAACCAACAATTTATGTGGGATAACCAAACATTAGGGTATGCCCTGACGGGTAACCAGTTCTTAGCTCATGCTACTGATCAAGTTGCCATGGCCCCAGTAAACAAATTAGACCTAGCCCTAGTGAAAAAGATAAAGCAGTACTGTACTTCTCCGAATGGTCTTCTAGAAAGCTACAACGCTATTGTCCAGACCTGGTACGGTTCTAACCATTGCAAATCTCCTATATAGCAATATTACATTTAATGCTTGGAGGGCAAATAAAAACTGAGGGCAACCAAATTTTAAACTTTGGTTTCCCGAATGGTAAGTACTACAATGATACCTAGGTAGGCAAAACTGTGATTGAGTTTCAAAACAATATAAAAATATTTTGTAATGATCAAGCATAATTCACAATGATTATTGGATGGCGGCAGACCTGCCAGCACCCGGCCTTTCCTTTCTTTTCCTTTTCATACCCTTTAGGTTTGAATTTCATAAATTCCAAGAAAGCACAAGATTTTGTTGTTGGATTTGTTTTTTTTCCTTCATCAGGTAAAGTGGGATAAAGTAATCAAGGTTTTATTTTAATTACGTTATAAGCTTAAGAAATAGTAATTTTATAATTACATACAGCATAGGAAAAAAAAAACTTTTGTTTCAATGTCAAAACAAAATGCGTATAAAATTAATTTGTAATGATGAAGCATAAATACCGGTAATTGTAGCAAAAACTGAATACAGTAAACCTATAACACATTGTTTTCATAGTGAATAATTTATTTTTATCAAAATTCCATAAAATGTTATTATTTGTTCCTTTATTAGTTTGTTTTAAAACTATGGTTAATAAAATGATGAAGTAATATAATAAGTCAATTGGAATGAAGATAATTAACATTTTTGATAAAAAATTAGGTAAATATTGGGATGAAAAGGTTAATAGTTTGGAGTGTTCATTTCACCTTCACAGTAAACAGGAAAGTGCGATTTAGGTAGTATATTAAGGTTTAATTGTTTAATAGTCTAGAGGATATAGGCCTTCAATTTTACAGTTATGAACTTCCTAGGCCTGTCTTTACAACTTGCAGTCACTGCCATGTTTACGGAGGTATGCGCACTTGTCAAAACTTCTAAACAACTTGTTTATTTAAAGAATTCTGTTTATTTTTAGAATGTGGAGTTAAGCTTATCTCCTAGTGTTTGGTTTACTTTTGTCTTTCCTTGGGAATTAATTTTTCTTGTATAAAATAATGTGTAGGAATGTTTTAATACTTTTGTTGTTCACATTCAAGCTAGGAATTGTTGGCCCTAAATTAATATTTTTGCCCTCCCTGTTTGAAAATTTAAGGTAAAGGTTGATGGAAAAAAGGTTTTCATTTATTAAAAAAAAACCTTAAAATGACCTTGCATAACAGTTACTCAAACAAAATGAAGGGTTTTTTTTATGTAATATAATGTAATTCTGTTTTTTTTTGAGTTGCAGATAAAATTATTTAATCTTTTTTTTTAATGAATATTGCTTAAAACTAAATAAACCATTATAGGTGCAGCAGGAAATGGCAAAAGCCATACCAATTGCACATAATCTGTGTGAACTGCACTAACCTCATTTTTTAGGCCATATTTCTCTTTTAAGAAACAATCATAAAAATAAAGTATATTGTTAGGTGAAGGTTCAACTTTGGATGTGGAAGGCCACCAAAAATAATAAAAATAATAGAAAAACCAAACGTAAGCAAAATTAAATAATGATTAATGTAGCAATAGTAGTGTGCGAGTATTTAGGGTATATTTAAGACTTGGGATTATAAGTAGATAATGTATTTTTAAGTATTTTACTGAGAATTTTTTTATAGATAGACTAAGCAATATAATATCGACTAGGGGCAAATGCATGAGTTAATTTTGAAGGACAAGTTAACATATCATTATAACCAAGGGTAATATTAGCTAAAAATGTCAATAAAATATTTAATGTGCCCTTGTGCATTGGACATCATGATTGTCTAATCCTAATAAATGTGAGACAATATTTACTATCATTACTAGATTTATACAATTTCTATAGGAATAATAGATATATAATATTTCTTACAGATAAAACAAATTGCATTATGTTGTATACAGTATTAATAAGTTGTAGTCTTACATAATTTCCAAGATAAAAGATACAAGAAATCTCTAAACAAGCACTCTCAATAAAAACGACAGCATGTCAGTATTATGTAATTATGTAGTTTTTATCGGTTCAATATTATGTAGTATTGAACCGTATGAGTCAATATCGAACACCTACTCAAGGAACTAAGGACAGTTTAGTATGCATGCACTTCATCGTACCTTGAATCTATTTTTAAAAAAGGATACGGTACTTACTTGAAAAAAGGGTTTGTCACATCATCTGCCTCACACATTAAAGTCTGCTATTATTTTAAAGGTAATTGATTACTGTACATTCTTAAATGTGGTAGAACCAAGCAAAAGGAGACATAAGTTGAAAAATTGAAAATGGAGTTATTTATAGATTCTGAAACTATGCAGTATTATTTTTAACATGCAAAAAAATCTGTTTCACTTAACATTTCCTTGCGAAGTTATGAACGATCAAAGTCTGAACAATTAAAATTAAAATTTTGAGGAAATTTTGAAAATTGCTTATCAGTATACATTGACAAAGCAGGGTAATTTTTAAATTGCATTTTTTGAATATTTTTTAATCATCTGAAAATTGTCAATGCAGTATGAAAGTTGACTGTTTAAACTGTATGTTTATGATATTAAATAAAATTTGGAAAAATAACAGCTTTGCGAATTACGCCTCCTTTTGCTTGGCTCTGCCACAAATGTTCAATAAAAATTTCCGTAACAAATTAACTGTTACCTTAGTTAATTAATTATGAATTAAAATTCATAGCTATACTGCATTTAAAAGTGCTAATTAAAATTGTGTAATCAAACTTTCATTTGACTCATAGAAGCCAAGTAAATTTGTATTTATTATCATACTTAATGGGCCTAGGCCTATTGATTAATTTTACCTTGAGAATTTGAAGAATAATTATATTGAATAAAGCCAGCTATTTTTGATATATGCAAAAAATATAAGCTACTCATGGCAAAATATTGAATTCATCTTCGAATCATTCAGTATTTTGCCAAAGCTCATACCCTATTTTTCAGGCATTCAATACTTTATAATTAAACTTGATTAAGATTTTATTTTAATTTCAGTTTTGTATTCGAATCATGTATTGTACTACAGTATAAATACTATCTTTTTATAAGTTAATTACATCTTGTTGCCACTCTGCCCACTGCACAGTACACAGTTTTGCTATTTTTATAAAATCTCCATTGATGCTTGTGATACAATATTTACACAATACTATATGTGGAAGAAAAGGGCTAGGATACTAATTTTTAATATTAAAATTTGGAATTATATATATTCACATCGAAAATTTCATTTATTTTATTTAACCAAATTCCCAACTGAATACCCAACAATTATCAGGTGCTATTATTTATAGCAGATTCTAAGATTAGTCAGTAAATAAAATAAAAATGTCAAAAAAAATAATTTATATTATTACTTTCCGTTCCTCGATTTTGTTGACATTTATATTCTTATGTTACTACAAATAAATTATTGTATGAACTTTAATTAGCCTCCCTAAGAGTGAAGCTCAGCAGTTTTTGTTTTTACAGTTTTCCATGTCTGTTGTTGCTGTTGCTAATGTTGTGGTGGTTGTGAATTTGTTACCATGATAATTGAACTTAAGCCTGATTTTTTTTCAAACTTTGCAGATTAAAAGATTGTAAAGTAAAAGAAAATGGAAAATAGATCCTATTGATTTAATAAGTATATAATTAGTCTACTATTACCATTATGTGGTTGTAATATTGGTAGTACCTGACAGTGACACATTCTTAGATTACACCATAATTTACTGATGATTTGTCAATTTCATAGACATTGATAAATATTACTCAATGCATGATGTTGTTAAATGTCTTCAAAGCAATCATTTTATATGGACATTTTACTGTGATAATCTAAGAATTTAGCATCAACCCTAAACATTTTTTTGATGAATCAATAATATGACACTTGAGTAG
The DNA here is from genome assembly GCA_025631205.1 of Nesometra sesokonis. Classification (NCBI taxonomy): domain Eukaryota; kingdom Metazoa; phylum Echinodermata; class Crinoidea; order Comatulida; family Antedonidae; genus Nesometra; species Nesometra sesokonis. The sequence goes on from JAOTQE010128110.1 coordinate 11,261, forward strand.
TTTTTTGTAATTAGCTTTGACAGTTTTCAGCATTATATTCAACATTAGATGGTTAAAAACAATAAGAAGAACAATGCTATTATAAACAATAATATATTAATATCTTTTATAATATTGATAGATTCTTCTTGATGGACCAGGAGTGCTGAAGTATGATGATTTTAGCCTGTCGAAGGTTGAGGGTGAAAATTTGAACAATTTGTTTGAGTTGACAGTTGATGACTCAGAGATAAGTCTAGACAATTCAGAAACAGGATCCAATACAAGTCCAAGAAGTCGAAAAACATTAGGTAATACATGGTTGGTTTTTAGTACGGTATAGGTAACACAATACTAAGAGAGTTAATGCTTTTTTGTTTTCATACAGGTAGGAATAGTTATTATAGCAGCCAACGTATCTGTTTACTAGCATGTAGTACTTCAATTTGGATCTTGAAGCTACTGTGAACATGTTTTACCCCTTGGGAAGTATTTGGTAGTCATACTTGAGGAATTATTCACCAAATAATTCCTTACCCAAGCATCACATCATAAAGTGCTACCTTCTAATATTATTAGTATTGATCCTCCAATGTTAAGGTTTGTAATTTTCTTCCATAGCACATACTACAATACAATTGACTTACCCTCCGATGAATTAAACCACTCCAACAAAGCTAGTCCTATATGTATCATTTTATAGAAGATACCAGTTAAGCATGTAGTTCTATGTAGGTTAATTTAAATATGACTGATCATTTAATCAAATCAAATATACATACAAATATGTTATTTTAATTGTTCTATTTATTGTAGGCCACCGACAGACCGTACAGGGTAGGCCACCGACAGACCGTACCGTTTATTTCTCATCAATGACCTTATGCTACTGCATTTTTAATATTATACATACAGTATTAATACATACGGCATTAGATGATCTAAACACCTATGAATATTAATAGCTAGCATCCGCCTCTTAACACTTCGGGACATTGAACACAATCAGTGATAGTAGA
>JAOTQE010128132.1:0-12256 GCA_025631205.1 Nesometra sesokonis
TATTGTAATAAATGTTAATATTAATCCCAAATCCCTGTATTTTGTGTTTGTTTGTAAAGCTTTATTCTGGATCACCGTGACGCGCCATTAAAAACAAACATGGCCAACATAACTGTGGAAGGGCCAGTATCATTTTTTCCTTACTGGCCCTGCTGGCCACCATGATTAAAAGTTAATTTTCAGCCCTGTTGAGACTTATCAAATATTAACAAACATTAGCCTATTATTATCCATTAGTGTTTTAGTATGTTTTACACCATATTTTAGCTGAAAAACGTAACAAAATCCCCTTTGAAAGAGGACAGATTTCCAGAAATTCTCTTCTTTTTTCACTACACATACTTTGTACATTGTATTGTACACTTATTCTTCCTTAAATTATTATAACTTAGTTTGGTGCAACACCTACCACTCAAACCTTGCCAGTCTGATCATAAAGCAGAAACCAGCAGTATGCATTATATCATTAGCCCCAACACTTTTCCACACTAGTCCTTTATCTAATTCTCCTTATTTACCCAAACTCAAAGATTTGAATACACTTCATGAATGCAATTATCTTTATTCATCTGTAATTTCATTATACCCTTCACAGTTTTGCAATTTATTTCAACAAAACTCTTGTTTCCACTCTTATAATACAGTTGATTTACATATCCCACAGCATAAAAAAACTTCTTTTTAACACAATATTAGATTTAGTGAACCTAAACTATGAAACGACCTACCTGATGACATCAAAGAGAGCACAACTAAGAAACACTTTTCCTTTACTCTTAAAAAGCACATTACAGTATTTCAAATTATTAAAATAAACTAAACACAAAGATAGTTGATCAGTTTCTTTTTTTTTTTTGTTTTTCCTGTTACTTTGTTCCTGTCTGTCCTTCTGTTCCTCGTATATTTTCTCTATGTATTGCATGTTATTGTAAATTACACATATGGGCATGCCGCTCACAAGCATTTGCTCTTTGGCATTGTCTTCTTCCTTAATTTATAAATTATTATTTTCTTTGATTATATAGTAATAGAAGAAATAAATGTTCATTTGAAATGAAATTAAATGAAATGTACAGTTTTCCACTGTGCACAACATATTTCCTTGTGCACTTACACAAAAAGGGAAACTTACTATAGGCTAAGCCTTTCAAACCCCTTGTCTTAACTTAAACATGAACTTACTGAAGTACCGCTCCTTCCATCACTCTTGATGTGCGGCTTGGGTGAATTGTCATGTCAATAATTGTCCAATTCCTTCTTAAAAGCTGTAATGCTGACTACAGTATTTGCAAAAGAATATTCCAGTGATTGATAACTTGTGAGAAAAAGTCTAATCAACATCTGATTTATTTACTTATACAAAATTTTTCATGGATGACCTCTGGTTTTTTAATCTATAGCTGGAAGAACTGATCTTTATCAATATTTTCAAAGCCTTTGATGATTTTGAAAGTTTCTATGAGATTCATCCAAGATGTAAAACTTAAGAACTTGTAATCGACCTTCATAATGAAGGTTCTTCAATTCTGATACTAACTTTAGCCCTTCTTTGGATATGTTCTAAAACCAAAATATCTTTCTTCCATAGGAGATTCAAAGCTTGGACACAGTAAGTGGGGCCTGACTATGTTTTGTACAAAATGTGTAAACTACTGGTATCAATATTTCAAAAAGATCGCTTGATAATTCTGAGCATACTCATGGTCTCCTTGCTAGCATTCATCATCATGCATTATAAGCTCAGTTTCATGTCACTGGTAATTGTACTCCCAGGTCCTTTTCTTCATGAACTTTGATCAAAGGGCATCCGCAATAAATTGTTATGACCAAGGTGCATCAATAACATTTTGCCTTTTTGAAAGATAGTATGTATAAAAATGTGATATCATTGGATAGACAATTTAATAAGCTTTCATAAGATATAAGATTTGGCTGTTTACAAGCAATTTCCTCCAAAAATACCAAGGTATCATCTGGTCATTTTCCTAAGGTAAGTGAGACCTGGCCTGGACAGTTAAGGTTACCCTCATTATATAAAGTTTAATGAACTTGAAAAATAAATGTAACAACTGACAAAATGATTGTACAGTATTTTCATTATTTCAGAAGGTTCTAATATAATAATTTTTATTCTATTTTTATTTTAGGTGTAAGGAAAATTGCATGTGTGAATGCAAATTTGATTTAAATGATGGAAAAAAAAAATACAGGAAATTTACTATTTATAGAAGATAAAACAGATGTAGTAGCAGTAAAGGAAGAAATGTTAGAGTATGAATCTGATAGTTGCACACACACTAAGCAAGAAATTACTGGGACATCACCAGGAGTGGAAAAGTTGAATGAGACTATTTTTAATGATGTGAATGGAAGCTTATCAAAAATGCCTCAAAGATATTTCACCCCAGCATTTGTTGATCAAAGTTTTGTAATTGAACAAGAGGGAAAGCGTTGTTGGCAGTGTAATCAGTGCCCTAAAATTTATCAATCAAAACATAGCTTACAGAGCCATCTTCTCTCCCACAGTGGCATGCGACCATACACTTGCAACATTTGCAGTAAATCATTCCGTCAGCAAGGTCATCTTGCCACACACAAGTTGACTCATGAAAAAGTTAAACCACATTCTTGTAATGTCTGTAATCGGTCTTTCACGCAAACAAGCCACCTAAAACGGCATATGCTTACACATTCTGAAATAGCTCCATATGTGTGTAGGGAGTGTGGTCGTAAGTTTGCATACGCCAGTGAGCTGCAAGCACATATGGCAAAACCACATCCAACCAAAGATAATTGTTGTGGTGTCTGTGGGCGTACATTTTCAACCATAGGCCATTTGCAGCGCCATATGGCATACCATGAAAGTCATGGACCACTGCGGTGCGAAGAATGCGATAAAACATTCCAGTTTCCTCATCAGCTAACTGCACATATAAAGCGCCACAAAGACATTCGGCCACACATATGTGGTGAATGCGGCATGCAATTTTTACAACCCACGCATCTTAAACAGCACCAAAAAACACATACAGGTGTAAAGGAACATGAGTGCCCAGAATGCAAGAAATCTTTTAGTCTCGAAGGAAATCTTAAACGTCACATGTTTATTCACACAGGACTGCGTCCATATAAATGTGAAGTTTGTGATAAAAATTTTGCTCAGAAACAAACACTAAAGGCCCACTTGATTGTGCATAGCCAAAATAAACCCTACACTTGTAAACACTGTGGGAAAGGATTCAGTCGTAAATTTAATCTTGAGAGCCATGAACGATTACACAATGGCATAAAACCATTTAAGTGTAACTTTTGTGGTACTCGTTTCAATCTAAAAAGTAACTTGAAAACTCACATAAAATTGAAGCATGGGGATAAGAGAGAGGGTGCTGTTGCTGATGGCAAAATCACGGCTGAACCTGATAATTCCAGTACTATGCCGCTAACTGGTGGAATTTCACGCAAAGGACTTTATCGTACTATTCGTATTGGAGGAAAGAACTTGTACGCTTGTCAAGTCTGCAGCAAGACTTTCAAACAAAGCGGACATTTAAAGAAGCACATGTTACAACATAGTGATGATGCACCATTCAAATGCGATCAGTGTGGAAGAAAATTTGTTTATCCCAGTGAATACCGCGCTCATTTAGCTAAACCGCATCCTGCTAAGAACAACATCTGCATTATGTGTGGGAAGGATTTTGCAACTCCTGGTCATCTTCAACGACATCTGTTACTCCAAGGTGATCACGGCCGGTATGATTGTGATCAGTGTGATCGCAAGTTCTCCTATCCCAGTCAGCTTCATTTGCATAAGATGAGACACAGTGGGGTGCGCCCTCATATTTGCAAAGAGTGTGGAATGGAATTTATGCTTGTTGCTCATTTGAAAAAACACATGTTCACACATATGGGTTTGAAACCATATAAATGTCACATATGCGGACGTGGATTTGGCCAAGATGCAAACCTTAAACGACATTTACGCACACACAGTGAAATCCGACCTTTCAAATGCGAACAGTGTCCCAAAGCTTTTAAGGAAAAACACACATTGCAAGCACACATGATTGTGCACCGTGAAGACAAGCCTTTTACTTGCAACGTATGCCTAAGATCATTTAGCCGTGAACGAAACCTAACTAACCATATGATTCTTCACAGTGGTTCAAAACCATTCAAATGTCGTTTCTGTTCAAGTCGATTTAACCTTAAGGGAAACTGGAAAAGGCACATGAAAGTAAAACATGGAATTGAAGACAAAAAGCCAAATGAAAATATCTCCTTCACATTTTCCTCTTCACCAACAAATACAAATGCAATTGATCTTTCTGCACATGTACCAACGGACAATAATGAGAATAAAAAGGAAACTATAGTGCAGTGTAACTCAATGGCATCTATGGAGACGGAAAACGGAGGCAATAAAAAGAAGGGGTTAGATTCTTCACATCCTATTGTAAAAATAATCACTCAGTTAAACAACAACGCTAGGTTAATCAAACGAAAACGCCACATTCATTTACAAGCACCAAAACGTACACTCACTCTTTGTGATGAGGTGGTTGAAAATCAGGAACATTGCATGCCAATGGTAGAACAAACAAATGTAGATCAAAACAATGAAAACATAAATAAATATGAGGAAATTGAAATGGGCATAAAGGATGGAATAGTTCCAGCTGAAGAGATAATGATGGAAATTAATGAACAAGAACTAGCAGAAGAGATGCTCCCATTGTTAAATCCATATAATATGGATGAATGCTGAGTTTTATGTAATATTTTGAGGTCCCACAGTGCTAGTGTACATGCCTGAATTTGGTAATTACCTGTCTATTTCTTGCAAAGGGAAATTGCCTATGACTAAGTGGTCGGGGTGTTTTCACCCTATGTTTTGTCACAAATTGATTAGGCCATTACAGTGATAAAAAATAGTATGAAAAATCACCCCATGGTGCTGGATCTCACCCTTCGTGTGTTAAAAGGTCAAATGAGGTAAAGCATGCCATATCTTGGTGAATAGTAGGTTTAGAGAATAAATTTTTGTTCCAAATTACTAAAAAATACATGCTCACTTTAATTGACATTTTTGCAAAGAAATTACTAGAAGTTATATTTTTTACCTTTGACCCAAAATTTGACCAGACCCACGTTTTAGCACTGATTAGTGCAATTGGTACCTCTCATAAACCTCCCGTAAGTGGCGACAGACAAATTTTAAAGTTTAAAATGGGGGGCTATGAAAATATTTCTGAAAACTTTTTATACGAGTTGATATAAACCTATACCTTCCAAGAAATTTGGGAGCACTTTTATTGGAATAGGACCAGTGGTTGCTGAAATATTTTCAGTCATATCGTGGGTCAAAGGTAAAAAATTCAACTTCCCTTCTCTTTCAGCTTATATATCAAATAAAGTAAACATAAATATATACTGTCTGATTATTTTTCATCGTGATCTAGTAACTGAGAGATGTAAAATTCATTGTTAAAATGACTCTTTCAAAGTTGATGGTTCAAAGGGTAAAAATAAGGGAGTCAGTGCCGTAGGCAGCATGAGGCAGAGGAGGCGGTCGCCTCGTCTGGAATTTTCAAAATTTGGCTTTTTAAGGGGGACTCACCATCTGACCTTCAACAGAGCGTTCCAGTCCCTGGAAACCCCCCAGACTTCGCCTCGTCTGTTTTTCAACTCTGGCTACGACCCAGGGAGTGTTAGAGCTTGTGTGTGAAAACTTTCTATTAGATTGAATATAAATCAACACCATCGGTTGCCGAGATATGGGTTCAGTTAAATTATGGGTCAAAGGTAAAAAATAAAATTCCCAGTCATTTTTCGGGGAAAATGTCAATTAGAGTGAATATACAAGACCAAAATGGTTTAAATATAACCAGTGGTTGCCTAGATATAGATTCGTTCAAGTTATGGTAAAAGTAACAACTGGTAATTTTTTTGGCAAACATTCTATTAGAGCAAATAAAAATGTGGATTTTTGAGTAGATTGAGACCAAAATCAATTAAATCTACTAGTAACCAAGGTGTAACATATATGAACTTTACCCCATTTGGCCTTTAAAAGACCCAGTACCTGCATGGTCATCTTGCATATTTTTCTAATCACTATGATGGCCTAATCAATTTCTGATGGTCAACTCTTATGTAGAAAATGAGGTGAAATCAGCTGTAGTTGGCTCTTTGCAGTTACCAGCACTAATTTGTACTGGTCATGAGTGCAAAAATCCAATGTTTTAATGTATTAATGTATGTATTGCTATGTTTGTAGATGTATTGTCATTCCTCAAAATGCAATAATAATAACATGTGCTCTGGATAAATACTGTAGTTCTTATTCAAGAAGACATTTTACAGAACTAAGAACCATGCAATGGTGTTATTCTTATTATGAATTTAGGACTCCTAATCATAGCCATTAAATTCAAATTGAACTTTTTTATACAATTCCATGAATTCAGTGATAATTTTTTTTTTTTAAATTGCCAAAGTAGCCATATCATTATAAAAGAACTTCATTAATTCCAGATTAAAAATATATATATATTTCTTAGGAAATTTACAATGCATTAATTTGCAATATTTGCAATGTAATTACAAGACACTTGGTTTTACAGTATGTCTATGAACTAAATTACAGTTTTTAAGATATTTAAAAATATTTGCAATTTTTTAAATATTTTTAATATATATTTTGTCCTTATACAACAGTAATTATGTAGTCAAAATGGTAGTTAAATAATTTTTGGTACAGTGGTATACATTTGTTTTATATTTTAAAGATAACAGTTTTCATTCCATCATTATTAATTCACTTTGTACCTAAATTATAACCATAGTATAATTAAGGTGAAATGAATCTGTGTTTACATTGATGTTAATTTTGTTGCCATGTGATATTTGCATTTAGTTAAGCATATATTACCTAGGCTCATCACGGACCATGTATGAGTTTTAAATAAAAAGAATATTATTCTGATATTTCTAAACAATGTTATGATAATACAATGATATAATAAATACAAGTATCTCATGCATTGTACCTCTAACGGCAGTCAAATTTCTTAAAAGGTGTATATGCATGCATACATGCCAGACAATTTTATTTGCTTTTTCATTGTTGGATGTTATGTAGCAAATTTAATGAATGGATACGCAATAATTCTTAATCTATATATATATATATATATGGTAACAAACATGTACATAAACCAGCTGTGAATGCAAGTATCAGGGCAAAAGCTAAATGTGCTTTTCTAGTTGTTGAATGTTAGGATTTTTAAGATTTCCAGTTGACACTGAGAATATGAAGACCATCAAAAACACACATGATTCAATGTTCTAAAAAATAATAATTTGAAAAAAATGTGAAATTAAGGGCAGGCATTACCTCATTTATTGATTTCAATAGCCCTATGAGGTGTTGAATAGATTGAATAAACGGAAATCAATAACCAAAGGAGTTTAATTGTTACATAAACCTTCACTGGGATTTACAAAAAAAGAATTACGGTATATTGTTTTAACACTTACTGTAAACGTTTATAATAGAATTTTAATTTCATACTGAACAGTTATATGTCTTTCAAAATGTTGGCAACTAAGTTAATTTTACTATTAATATGACAGGTTATGACTTCCTGGAATTTTAATTTTTTGAGTTTGCACCAAAAACCAGAACCATTCAGCAAAAAATGGCTTCCTGTCATTTTAGTTCTTTGAGTTTGCACCGGAAACTAGAAACAAGTGTGCATTTTAAGAACTCTGATTTAGTGTAAATCATATATTTGGGCAATCTTTTGCAATGATGTACAACATTTCAGACACCTTAGAATCAAATAGCATATTGAACTGAAAATTTTAAGAAATACCTGGAAGATAAACCTCAAAAAAGGCAAAAAAAATGATTGGCCTTGTATTGGAGGCAAAGATAATGATAATTATATTCAGACTAACGCCACATGGTGAAAAAGTAAAGTAGAATGTCCTAAACAAAACTCTTAATTTTTATATTGAATACTTTTTAGGTCTGCACGAGCAGACCATAGAACCTCACTCATGTTGTTGAGAGTTGTAGTAGTTGTGATGACAACTTTAAAAGCATCAAGTGTCACAAGTTTTGAACAGATATGCAAGAAATTAAACAGAGATTAAACCTCATTCGAACGAACGTTCATCGCTCTTTTTTTAAAGTTATACATCAGGGTGTCCCCTAGGAACACGTTTAAAAAAACCCCCAAGTTTCAGCAAGTACTGTAAAATATGGCTTAAAGCATCACCGTGGCATGGTCAGTTAAGACATAGTTTAACAGGACTGTTCTCCCAAATTGAACGTCATGAGTTTGATTCCCGATACAGTACCACCTAATAATAAATGAAAATTCCAAATATTAAAAATGGCTTTTACCTTGTCAAATCTACAAAACTATCTTTGCATATAAATGCAACACGTCCTACTAGTGGTAGAATATTTAATGCATTTCAGCTTTTACACCCGAAAATTGCAGTCAAAGTGTGGATCTGGTGAGCAGTCACTCTTGTTTAGTTTGACAAATGAAACATCTATACAAAAATGCACCACAACCAAACTTGTTCTTATGTTTGTTACAATTTGTAAACCTGTAATTTAATTTTTGAAAAGATTTTCAGATTTATTTCGGAAACCATATTTCCATCATTCATTAGAACATGTAGACTTAACTTCTCGGCCACAGTGAAGTCCCAATTAGTAGCTGTCTCTACAGAGAAACATGCTGAATGGTTGTTTTATAAGTTGGTGTATGTTCAGTGTGTTCCCAAGACTTCATTTGGTATAATTTGACATCATTAATTTACTGATCATGAGTATTCTTTTTAATACATGCTCCGTATTATTTTTTATGGGATTCAATCAGAATTTTTCGATGTTACTTGTAGTTTTTTTCTCAATTCCCTACCCTTTGTCCTATTTGCTTCCGCACCTACTGTTTCTTATTGTTGGTAACGCTTGTCTGTATGTCTAGAGATGTGGCGCAGAAAAACTTTAAAGTAATAGGTAATGAAACTAATAGTAAAACCTAAAATAATACTTTGCCCTCTTCGCTGCTGTATGTGAAAATCCCTGTTTTAAAAAGATTTTTTTAACGTGGTTTTAAATATCAGTAATTATCAGTAGGTACAACACACCTAATTTTTTGATGGATAACTGTTGTGCGGTATTTCAGTCATTTTTAGCTTCAACAAAAGAAATGTTTATTCTACTATTATACCCTAAATTGTCAAACAGGAAAACATAAATATTATATTTGTAACCATCATTGGTATTTCATGTTAAATAATGATGTCACAATGCTTTAGGGTACATTCAGATTCATGTCTTAAAGGTAGAATAGCTTATGTAATGAGTAAGATAATCGGAAGAAATAAGCAAATTTTCAGACACAAGGCTTCGCCAGTTCAGAGGCGTAGCCAGAATAGAACAACAGACGAGGCAATACTGGAGCTCCTGTGGAGCATGAAGTCTGGCGCTGATGCTTAAGGTGATGATGGTAATGAATATAATATGCAAATGTAAATATAAATGATAAAATAGGAGACCAAAATTTCAACACTGAAAATAACATAAATGCCAATAAGTCTAACATAAATAGGAAAACAAATGCTATAGGATACCAAAAATGTACAAAAACTCTGAATAAAGTACATGGATTGAAAATTTGGAAATCTAAGTGTACGAAGCATCATTAACAAAATTGATGAAGTAGAATTTTTATTAACAAAGCTTCAACTGGATATAGTTGTTATTACAGAGACATGACTAAATGAAACAGTGATTCTTTGTATAACATTAAGGGGTATTCATTTGTAAGAAGACACAGAGGTTTCATATTAATAAATAAACAGGATGGATGGAGGGGGTGCAATGATTTGCGTAAAGGAAGAAATAAGATTTGAACATAGAGAAGAATTCAATGTTGATTTCAAAGACATAAAAACTGCATGGATCGAAATCAATGATAAAGGAAACAAAAATATTCTTATAGGGTGTATATATCAACCACCAAATTCACTGAACATTTTACACACTGAATATTTTAATAAGGTAACAAATATGTTAGAGAAAACCTACAGTATAATGAAAATAAGAAATTTATTTTTTATGGGGATTACAATATTGGTTACAAACTTGGTGTTAATCTTTATAAAAACCCAATAAATAAGCTTGAAAATATGTCAATTAATTACATATTATCAATGAAGCTGCTGACATATCGCTAAGCGATCCTTCACTTGTATATACATGTTTAGAATTTGAAAAGGGAATGGTCAACACAAAACTATTACATTTCATAATTTTAAGACATTCACTACAGAACTATTTACTAAAGATGTGCTTGAAAATAATATTCTAAATAGAGTAAATATTGATGAAAATGAAACTATAGAATCTGTATAGAATGAATGAAAAGACTCCTTCATAGATGTAATAAACATGCTCCATATAAAACCAGGAGAGTTAAAAACAGACTTTCACCTTGGATAACAGCAGACATTATCCAAATGATGTACCAAAGAGATTATTACAACAAAATGTCAGATAAATATAAACAAATGAGGAATGATGTTACTAAAATGTTAAAGAAATCCAAAATGGAAGTTTTAATAATGTTGAATGAAAACATAAAATTGATCCAAAGAAACTATGGGATGAAATGAAAAAACTTACAGGCAAAAATTCAATTAAAAATTGTATCAATTCAAAAATATATTGTAATGATTTTAATGAATATTTTGCAACCATTAGAAAGAAAATGTCAAATACATTTAATAAGACAAAACCAAATTGGAAAAATCCAGAATGCAGATATGAATTTGCATTTATTGTCATAAAACAGAAGAAGTAGAAGAAGCCCTATTAGGTTTATCTGACAATTAGCAACAATGATCTCTGTAACTTTGATTGTAAACTCTTGAAAATGTCAGCGAAACATTGCACATGGAAAATCTACAATATGTCATTGACGAACGGTGAGATCCCAAAGGACTGGAAAATAGCAAAAACTACCCCAGTATATAAAGGAATCCAAAAGAACAATTAAGCAATTTTTGACCAATATCAGTAGTTTGTCATGTGACAAAGATATTAGAAAAAATAATGCAAAATCAATTAACCGATTATTTAAATAATTACAATCTGATAAATGTGGATCAATACGCATTTAGAAAAAAAAACACTCTACAATTACCTGTTTACATAGGGTAATTGATGACTGGATTGTAGCTCTAAATGATCTTGATATGATTGGTACTTGCTTTCTTGATATCTCAAAATGTTTTGATACTGTAGACCATGAGCTTTTGCTGGACAAGTCAACCAAATACGGTATAAAACACAATGAGATAAAATGGCTTACAAATTATTTAAATGAAAGGAAACAAGTTTTGAAATATGAATTGGAATATCACAGCGAAGTGGTCTTGGCCCTGTACTTTTCCTTATTTTCGCAATTAACTGGTTCATGCAGTATATATGCAGACAATATTGTTGTTTATGTGACTCTGAAAAACTACAAATGAAATAAATGATAAGCTTCAAAATATAATGAATAACATAAAAGAATGGTACACCCAGAACAAATTGAAAATCAACAGTGATAAAACAAAATGTATACTTATAAAGAATAAACGCGTTACTTTTTATGATTTGAAAATCAGCCTAGGAGAGTATTATATCAATAATGTGCAGCATATATGGTATATTGGACTTAAAATTGATGAATACCTCACATAGGCTCATCATGTCCAATTTCTAACGAAATCTATAAGTTCTAAATTAAATTTATTATCAAAAGTTTCCTACACTTTGAACGAAAAAATACTTATTAAACATAACAATACAGCCATGTATGGATTACGCTATATCAGTATGGGGATATACCACAATTAAAAATAAAAGGAAAATACACAGAATGCAGAAGAGAGCAGCGCGCATTGTAAAGAATAACTTTGATTTTGATGGAATACATGACGAAGAGTTAATAAAAAAACTATCATGGAGACTATTTGAAAAGAGACTGGATCATAGTGTACCATGTCTAATGTAGAAATGTTTTAATGGTACTGCACCCTCTAGACTTTGTAATGATTGAAATGGTTTTTGTTGTCATGGCTATAGTGTACAAGAAATGCAGATGCAGAGCTCCCAAGTCTCACTATTTTGGCAGAAGTCTCACTATTTTCCAGTCAATCTCACTCTTTCACTATTTTT
>JAOTQE010128165.1:0-12253 GCA_025631205.1 Nesometra sesokonis
AATTCAAATTTTCGGTCGTTAAATTGACAAAAATAAATCTCACTATTTTTGGATCTCCAAACTTGGGAGCTCTGTAACATAAGCCTCATAAACTTCTAAATCTGAAATCAGTAGTACATAGTATGTTGCCTAATACTAAATCCTAATGCAATTTAAAAGGTATACTAACCAAAATTAAAAAAAAAAACGTCGTGGTGTCTTTAGTGTAAGGCAAAATCAAGCACGTTTAAAATTTATACATCAACCGCTTTAAATTGAATATTTCAACGAGTTTTGGCTATACAACATTCATATTTGTACTAAGTGAAAAATATTTTTTGAAATAACTTGTTTTTTTTTTAAATAGGCAAAACATAATTTCTTTAAATTGAGATAAGCCTATATTTTCACTAGAAAATTAAGAAAATAGTTGAAAATTTATTCTGTTTATGCTGGTATTAAACATTTTATTGTCACTTTGATAATTACACAAATTTAATAAAAAAAAATCTTTCTCATTTTAAGGAAACTGGAAATTTAAAATATTAAGCCTACTTTGTAACGCTATAGGTAAACTAAAGATTTACAGAAAACAATGTTAGGTTGGCAGCTTCTATAATTTTTATCATGTTTCCAGTTTCAAAAAAATTCTTCTCAATTAAACTTGCAGGTTCTATAATTTTATTTTACTTTCATAAGAGTTAGTTACAGATATAGGCCTTTAGTTTTCGTTGTTTTTGTCATTTTCTAGTGGTAATATTCCTATTTTACTTTAAATACATGTAGGCTTATATTATTTAAAAGATCCTTAAAGGGCAGGTTCACCCAAAAAATTACTATTCACTATATGCTTTAGTTAATCATAAAAAGTTATATTCAGCCCTATTTGGGAATATTTAGGATATTTTCCCCTTGAGTCTCATGAATTAAACAATATAATAAAAATAAACGCTAGATTTCATCCTTATTCTTTTACACACGAAATAGCAAAGTGGGTAATTTTTTATTATCAAATAAAAATGGCTACTTTACACTATATAAAAACCTCGGAAATGAACAATTTTGGTTAAAACACACAAGAATAGTTTTAGAACGATTGTTGATTTTTCACAATGTATTTAAAATACCCCTCTTTCAGACAATTTGTATGTAAAGAATAGGGATTCTAGCTTGTAATTTGTACTATCCCCCACTTAGCAATTTTCACCTATTTCGCCAATAATTATGATAGGCAAAATGAATCGTAAAAATTCAGAAACAGTGCTGAATATACTTTTTATGATTAACTAAAACATATAAGAAAGATAATTTTTTTGGGTGAACCAGCCCTTTAATATTTATTTTGAACATCATACTATATTTAAAAATATGACCAATTTACTTCCAAAATGTGTACATACTATGGCCACTTCGGGCCGTACCAGGGTTTGAAATGGAGGTGCAATGATCGATGTGATTATAATGGTTTACTCTTCCGCCGGTGGGCACTTCATCTGAGTTTTAAATCTGAGAGCTAAACAAGACAAAGTAATAGTAAACGATTACAGTACATCCTCGCCTATGTTTTGAAGGAGGTTTTTCCCTATTGTGTTCGTTAGTTTGTGTGTTCATTTGTAAAACAGCCTAAAGCCATATTTTTCACTCTTTTCCTACTTTCACTGTGATAGGGAAGTAGGCACACATAATAAACATACTACATACTCTATTCAGGGTCAAGAAATATTATGTTTGGAATTTCAATGGCAATAGCTAACTAATAGGACCAGAGTATATACAGGAACTATGAGGCCTGTTTATATCTAGCCTACTGTATTTTTGTCACTTAAGAGAGGGCAGTAGACACAAAATCATATAGACTAGAATCCAGAATCCACGTGGTAAGGCGGACCAGCACCTCGGGAGGACCTAGATACGGTTGGTACTGACATTTCCTGAAAATATGAAGTAAATTGGCCCAATAGTTTTTGAGATATGGATTAAGACAGACACACGGACACACAGACAGACAGACGGAGCTTGCAATACCCTCTCCCCACTATAGTGGGGCGAGGGTAAAAAGGAAGGATGGAAAGGCGCGTGAGAATTCTAGGGGCCTACCAATTGTGATTGGCTTTACGAGACTCGATGGGGTAATTTATGCCTTTTGGTATTAAATGTTGCCATTTATAGAGCGCGTAATACAAAGTCTTTGCTTGCTTTCACAGGTGTCTTGAAAAGAAGGCAACAAGACAGAAAAAGAACAAAAAAAAAAAAAAAAAAAAAACAGTATTAACACATTCATTTTTTCGTCATTGAAAAGTGGACTTTTTTATTTAGTGGTTGATGTCCAATAATAAGTCCCAGAAATAAAAACAACTAGGCCTAACCTGTCTTTATGTTCCACACAGGTACACATTATTAATGTAGATTTGTTTGTTTAAAAACAATACGATATGCTTGTTCATGGGGCTTAACAGGTTTGGTGAGGGGGAAATCAACTAATGAACTAATAAAAATAGATGCACAGTGGCCCTATATAGGGACTCCTAAAGGCAAAATCCAACCTGTTAATACTAGAACGTTTTTTTTTTGCTTGTCAAAACCAAAATCGGGATTTAAGCCCCCAATCCCACCCCCTAAATCACAATCCTGGATCCGCCCCTGGTGTTCATAATATGAGGTATAATAACACAGCCTTTTATTAACATACAGCAGGCCTATCTTTTGTTTATGCGCTTTTATGTGACATTGTCAATGTCACAAGTTATTATTTTACCTTTATTGTCTTTTCTCGGGTGACAAAATAAAATCTTTGACTCTTACATTACGTTGACAACTAAAGCGGAATTGAGTGAGGATCAATTTATATTTACATTGCAAGCGATATAAACTTTCAGTTTCATGGTTCCTTTCAACAAACAAATAAAAATTACTTCCGCTGTGAAATTCATTAAAAATAAACTACGGCGGGCAACCCATCTCCAATCAGACAATTATTGTTTGGTGTTTACTGCTTGTAGACATCGAGATTACAAATACATCGCAGATACAACATTTAATTAGAGTATTGCATCAACGATAATTACCTCCTCTGAGATGAAATTAAACTTCACAAAAGAGATGATTGCTAAGGACTTCCTACTAGTCTATCGGCATATACTGCTTCGTTGACTCTCCTAAATTTCCATTGAATCTAAACAAAACTAATTTTGTTCTACTGATTAGTACATATCTGATTGTACAAGAATATTCTATTCTCTTTATTTTTTCAAGAGTAAGCGATTGATTGCGATTCATTTACGGTACCTCAATACGTGTGTTTCGCTTCACGTTGCATGATTTCAGTATTCACAAAAGAAAAAAGTTCAAGTTAAATCACAATAGAAGTTAATTGCTCTAAGATCAACATTTTAAGGACTAGATAAAAATATGCGAATCATTTCTATTGTCTTCTTCAAATTCTTCTTGTTCAATATTCTACTAAACCGATTAAAGTACCCATGACCCCGCACCAGGCCACATTCTATTCAATTATTTGGCAGAAATAGTTATAATGTTGCATAAAAACAAAAATAAACTGCCGTGTTTCTCGATGGAATGTCGCCGATTAATCTTCAATTTATAGATTTCCCGTTACAAGTATAGGTTCCAGTTGTACATTTTCAGACAGATTCAACTGGTACCATATGTAAAAAAAGACACATTTGGAAATAGCCTTTTTTTAGCTGGTCGAATTTGGGTACAGTTCATAGTTAAACCGATTTATTTTCAGTTGCTACTTCAGTGATTACCAGTCTTGACTGCTTTACTTTTGACCTTAGTTAGCTTAAACTGGTACCAATTACTACCAGTTAATACTCATTGATATCAATTCGAAGGTTTTAACTGGAATTGACATTGTGATAAAATGTAATAACTTCTCTATACATTTTATTTATATTCAATACTTTGGTATCAGATAAGCTGGTGCCAAGAGCAAAAAACATCTTAATCGAAATTATAACTAGGCCACAATTTATTAATATCTGGTTAATCTGTTGCTGTTTCAAAGCATCTATAGATTCTCAAGACCGTAACTGGTAACCACCTAGGCCTACTAACTGTTATTATACTACTAAGTAATTGTTGTCCCTACATAACCATTTTTTTAAAGCTTGATGATACAAAGTGGTTTCCCCAAGACAGATAGCAGACCATTGTTTGCCAAGATTTAAAATATTTATTTTATTTCTTTATGTATTTTGAGTATGCAGGTATTGAATTCGACATCAACAGACATAAACTTATGAAACATTCAATAAAATGAATTGACAAATGACATTCGGCCTACAGCCTCAATTTCATGAGTGATCTGGTGTCGGTCAACGATTTTTTTCCGCCACTGTTAGTGTTAGAAATATGTCAGTAACTCAATAACCAAATATATATGCATTTCAATAATTGATAAATTACATTATATTTTTTATGTTTTATTGTTTAACATATGTACAGTGCATAGAGAGCTTGCTTACATGCGCTCTATAAGAGTAAACTATTATTATTATATTATTATTGTATAAACAATGTAAATTGAAGCCAAATAATATGACTTTTTCAAAAAAATAAAGGACAAATAAGACTTTGCTATTTGTTGAAAATAATAATATCCAGAAAAAATTAATTTAATCAAACATTATTACAGTAGTCGTTAAAAGGCTTAAAATTAGCCTACACCGAAATTATTAATAGGCCTACTACATTAGAGCATTATAAAGCTGGTTTTCTCCGATTGTGAATATCAAATTTCATTTTTATCCATTTTTTTAGCACATTTCTTTGCTTTATCAACCTTAGATCCTTGTTTTTGTGTTTTTCTTCTACGTTTTTAACAACCTTCCCAATAACAGGTTTATTTTTCAAGTTCTTTTCAGCAATTAGGTAAATGATGTCTATTCACACATTTAGTTCAAAACTGCTATAAAATTACAATTAAAAACCATATCGATGGTATAGATTTCACAGTAAAAATACTTTATAAAGTTCAACAAAAGTTTGCCTAGGTTCGCAACAATGTATTCTAATTTAAACGATTGTTTGCCAAGGGCTAGGCCCTAGGCCCAAAAGTTATCACTTTAACTACTTGTTATATCGTGTCTCATCGGGGAAATATTATTCTCTAGAACCCGCCTTTTTTATTCTCTTCAAGGTTGTAGGTTTTAATCGTCGTGTGATTATTCTTCGTCTGTACTTTCTTTTAAAGGCTTATGGGTCATGATACGTAATATTGACACCATTTGTAACATGTGACGTCACCAGGCACTGTTTAGATTCGGCCAGGTAGAATTGGTTACCTCCGGGATTGTACGTTCTTTGTGACCCTCATGTATGAAAAGTAAGCTATGTGACAAATTGCTCTAGTGTTGATCGTAACCACTTTTACACATTTTCTTTATAAGAACACGCTTTAAGAAGATCGAGGCTAAATTGCTAACAAATTAACAACAAACTGAGGCTGAGAAATGTGTTTTTTTTTTAAATTATAGACAACAAAAAGCCAAAAGTTCAAGCTCATCACATATTGTTTTCAAAAAGTTATGTCAACTAAATATCTACTTTATCAATGACATCAGAATCAAGTCTCCATCAGGCACCAACACAAAATACACCGGGCCAAACTTTTGCTGAAACAAGATTAAACAAAACTTGAATCTCCAAAGTCAACCTCCTGTATGCAACACAAAGTCAGAATGTAAAATTATTGGATATTGAGTGTATAATGCGCTGTGGCTTAAATTTTCCAAGGGTCACAAACCCAACCAAGTAGGCATAACGCCATCATTTTTGGTCTTGCTTGTAATCTACTGATGTTGTTATCTTCAATTTTGATGTTTCTATGTTTCTTAATTCTGTTGTGTTATTATTTAATTAAAACAACATATTGTTTAATAAGAAAAAAAGATAGGCCAATAAGCCTAAATAAGGGGAAATCGGATTTTCTGCGTAAACCTGGGTTGCGGGGTAGACCTTAAAATGTCTACCAATAATAAAACAGTTTTCTAGGTTGCCCTCTGCATAATGCAATATGCATTGGCACCCGTCAGACCAACTGATTTTTGGACAGAGTCCTTGTTATCGAATTTTTTCTTGGAATAGGCGATCGAAAATCATGCCAATTCAATTCATTTAAATTTAAATAGGCACTGTCTTCCATATATATGAACACAAATGGTGTATATATAAAATTAAAAATAACATGAGTTTTTTCTTCCTTTTTTATAAGTGAGTAAAAAAGAAAAACTTTAAGTTTTTTTATTTATTTATTTTTTTTATTTCAAATATATTCAATTAATACATACAATACAAACAATCGGACATAACATCGAAAGGAACTTAAAGCTTAAATTAAATAAAACTCCACTTACAATACATAAAAAAACACAGGTAGTGGTGTAACCAACTTAACTCTTGCTGTTTAGACCACCCCCTCCATCTTGGGCTTGCAGACACCAATAGTATTTCCTTTGTTAATACCAAAAGGCGGAATAAACTTAAACATTCAATATAAATTCACTTGCTTTTATGCGTAACATTCATAGTGGTATATATAGTTTACAGCATATTTATGGACTGAACTACCCCCACCACCTTGGGCAGTGGACCCAAGATGGAGGTGGTGGTGCACATACAGTTTGGTTCTGCCACTTATAGATACAGAGAAAATCATTTCTTTCTCCATCAACTTTTTTCCCGCCATTTCATTTGATTATCTTTTTTATCTTCTTTTATCTTCATAACTAATCATTTTCATAAAAAAACTATGGGTTAAAGTACAAAAATAATGGTATCACATCCCCCTCAAGTTTGAATCATCACCTCCACCTCAGTGAAGGACGCAAGGTTGAAGTGATGGTGCACAACTAGATTTAATTGCAGACACCAATTGTGTTTCCTTTGTTAAAATCAAATATCAAGTTGGACTGAACCACCCCCACCACCTTGGGCAGTGGACCCAAGGTGGAGGAGGTGGTGCACATATAGTTTGGTTCTGTCACTTATACAGAAAAAATCATTTCTTCCTCCATCAATTTTTGACTAGCAAAAAAAAAAAAATAAAAAAAAAAAAAATTGAAGAAACCTGCGTTGGAAAAACATAGAAACTTTTCAAAAAACATTTCATTTGATTCTTTTTTTTTATCTTTAAAACAAATCATTTTCATAATAAACTATGGGTGAAAGTACAAAAATAATGGTATTACATCCCCCTCCAGTTCGAATCATCACCTCCGCCTCAGTGAAAGACGCAAGGTGGAAGTGATGATGCACAACTAAATTTAATAGCAGACACCAATAGTGTTTCCTTTGTTTAATATCAGTTAACATCACTCACTTTAAGTTGATCGTGCCTCTGTTATTTTGGAAGCAAATCAGGATCCACCGAAAGGGGGTGAGGGCCAACTTTCATGTCAACGTAGATTCGGGTGGGCGTGGTTGCCCGTTTTATTCAAAATTGTGTACAAAAATTGATTTTTTTGTTTTCAAAAGGGGGGCCAGGGTCCGTTTCCCCCCCCCCCCTTGGATCCGCGCCTGAGCAAATGATTTCTGTTAAGCTATCCTTTAGTGGTGCAAGTCAATGCGATCGAGAATTATTCTGGCAAGAATTTACTTTTAAAGACCTAGTGATGGACTCATCTTTGAATGAGGAATGTTCTTTCTTTCACAAAATATTCCTGGAGAAGTTTATTAACTTCATGGCAATCGGGATCATCGCGTTTCTTTTTTTCATATCAGCTATAGGTTCGACAATATCGTCATATACAAAAGGAATCAAGAATAGGCTTATAGATGGCCGAAAATGGAGCTTGTTGGAAATACCACAGTCGAGGTAAGGTGATCGTTGTAGTACCGGTATAGTTACCCACTGGATGGGTCGGAAAACGAAATAGGGATCGCCAAGGAAACAAATAAAGACACGTGCTACAGGATGAGAGGTGAACTGACCCCAAATGACATAGACTAGAGCAGCAACATCTATAAAATAAATGATACTTTTTTCATTAAGTAATCGCTAAACAGGAATGCATGGTTTGCAACAAAACTTGTTTTGCGGTGAATAATGTAATGTACGGTAGTAATTGTAATGATACTTAATAGGCCTGTAGCCTATTACTTGAAGTCTCGCAGAAAAAAATCTCAACTAAAGATCCTATGCTAACCAAACATCATCACAACCATTTTCCCGCAATTTAAGATCAGACTAGCAATGGTTGACCAGAACGACTGGCCGGGACATTGAAAAAAAAAAAATCACCGACGTACTGTACTTTCGCATAATTTAAATTTTTAGGCTTAAAATAAAAATTGCTACCATATAGTCCTCTGTAGATACTTTTACGGTTTTTACGGCAAATAACCTTGGCCGAAGTGAAATTAGTCTCCCTTTTCGAGTAATTTGTCAACTACATTGTCCTTTTCAAATGTCTCTGTGTTTTCTTTGTTTGTAGGCTCAATTTATAACAAAGCAAATTGAATGATTTAATCCCTATTGTTGTGTGTTTAGTCGAGGTGAATAAATGAGAAGAAACCATCGCCCTGTTCGCGTATTACAACACTAGGCTACTTGAGTCATTTTGTAGCATTTCCATGAACAACAAGAACCCTTTTTCAAGATACTATACAATACTAAGTCGAGCGTAGTAACGCCCCAAGGCTTGAGAAAAAGTTGCAAAAAACTTCTACAAAACACAGAGGCTTAGTTGAGCTTATACGATAAACAGCATGTCGGTATTATTATCATAATTCCCGCCTAAATAGGACGGGTTAAAGTATACTATTAAAATTGTAGATTACACATTTTTACATAACCATGATAAAATAAACAAATAGGTCCAGGGGCGGATCCGAAAGAGGGGGCCCGATGCCAATTTGGACAAACACATGTGTGAGATTTTAACAGTAAACTGATGGCAATAGGCGTGTGTCCAGGGCCCACCTAGGGCCCGGTAACATTTTTCTGTACAGATGATTTCTCGTGCACTCTCTTATAGAGGTTCAA
This sequence comes from Nesometra sesokonis, assembly GCA_025631205.1. Lineage (NCBI taxonomy): Eukaryota > Metazoa > Echinodermata > Crinoidea > Comatulida > Antedonidae > Nesometra > Nesometra sesokonis. Next base: position 8,990 of record JAOTQE010128165.1, read on the forward strand.
AGTATGCAAAAATATTATTTTTCGAGTAAAAAAAGAGCGGGAGGAGTCCGTTGCTCCTCTTGGATCCGCGCCTGTTAAGTCCCTACAAACAAATTGAAATACAAATTATTTCCACTCTCCGTACATTCGTATTTTAATAGCCATCAGAGTGTTATGGACATATTGTAGACCTCTTTCAGACATTATGTACAAAAATATCTCTATCAAATCACAATTCTTTACCGGTACTTGGCCGTGTTGCCGCAGGAAAAATTATCCGAAAAATTATCCCGATAAAAATTATCCGATAAAAGTGCTGCAGAAACGAGTGTTTAACCTATTTTGACGTAATAAAATTATCCGATAATTATTAGGGGGCTAGGGGCGGGGCTACAGCCCCCTCTCCCGTCGGGGACCTTTTCCACCACCCCAGTCGGAGAGAAATTAAGATTTGTAGGTCCATTCGATCCCCCAATATAAAAAAATTAAGGCCTATTAAGGCACGCAAAATACGGCAAGTAACGTTTCCTTTTTTTGCTTGTCACTGAAAATTGGGAAAACGCCCACCTCCAACTCGCCCTACCTGTCGTGGGCGTCCTCCCTGTGCGGGACACTGCCCTGCTGTCGTTGCGCCGCCACGGCTTGTCGTCTGGGGGATCACTCCAAAGAGAATGAAAATTTCACTCCATGAAAATACAGTCCAAAGTGAGTGCGATTATGAAGATTCTGTCCACAAGAGGAGATCACGTCTTCTCAGCCTTTCAAACTGTTGATCCTTTACATTAAAATACTATGGTTCTATTTTAAAGTTGCAAGTAAGTCACCTCTAAATCAAAAACTTCAGGAATAATTGTCATATGTGCAAAGTCGATCCGGCCCATCGCCAGATTAAGTGATTTTACCATATATAGGCCTACCTATATTTGTTGCAGAACCAATGCAAAACGAGGGAAAAGTATAGGCCTAAATTATGAAACGACACATTACTATTTTTAACATGCAAAAAATAGTTTATGCTTCTTTGAACAATCAAAACTCGAACATTTAAAATGCAAGTTTTGAGAAAACTGCTTTGAAAATTGCTTATCAGTTTATGACTAAGCAATTACAGTTAAATTGCATATTTTTAGCTTTTTATCATATATCTCGAAATTTTTAATGTAGTAGTATGAAATTTGAAATTGGCCTATTTTAAGTTTTTTTGAAATAAAAATGTTTTGTTTCTGCCTATTGTAGAAAACCACGGTAGCTTTGCAAATTATGCATCCTCTGGCGTGGTTCTTTCACATTGTCTCTGATTTTATTCCATTTTACTCAAGTCTAGTTTGCAGCAAATTAAACAAATAAGCAAAGTGTATTATATCTATTATTTTCTTCAGGTTAATTGTTTTATTCGTTGCATCAATCAATTTGAATTCAAGTATTGACTGATGATATTGCATATTATACCTAACTGTTGCTCTATTCATTAGAACACAATACTGTAGTACGTATAATTCAATATCAACTTTTATATGTGTCGAATAAAGCTTTGTCGCCTATGACCAATAAATGGTCCACCAATCTTATCTCTCACCCCTACTGTCATTGGTGGATCCCTGACTAGGTACGTATAAATGTTAGATATGAATTATGATTTAAAATTCAACGTGTTGGGTAGACCGTAGTGAAAATATTGATCCGCGATCGTTATAATGAGGAGCAATGATAATCGCAGGCGTAGAATGTTTTGTTCCACTCTTTGAAAGGTTCACTCGGCAGGTGTGGCCAATTTCAGCTCCCTAACACAATCATTATCAATCAATTGTAATTGTATTTATGAATCGCTCATTTATGAAAAATAACAATTATTGAAAGACACACTAATGTCGACTGGCATTAATTGAAATCACAGTGTAATGCGAAACTCGTCTTTAATAATTAAATATCAATTTGGAATGTATACATAAGGACTGTACATAATCAGTTTTAAATTGCAGTTAAATTCTGTCTTATGTAACTTGCAAAGGATCCTTCAACTTGCAAAGGACCCCAATGGGCATAAATAAAACAATATAAAATAAAACTTAGCCTAGGTTGATTCTATGCATGGGACGAACGTCCATTCGTGGTGTTTTCTACTATAGGTAGCAGTTCTCTGTTTTATTACCTTCATTATATATAATTTTATAGGCCTATTTTAATTGTTTTAAATTAGAAGATAATTAAATACTGGGAGGATTTAGAGGGAAAACACCCGGCGCGCGCCCCCCTCTAATTTCGTCCAAACTACATGTTTCCCCCTCTTCTATTACGTGCGCCGCCTCTAAGATTAAAAGCGTTCCATAGCAGGTGAATCGTCATACCTTTCTGATGTTTTAGATGTATATTAACGACAAACCTCACTCCATTAAAACTTCATCATCCACTTAAATATAATATACAGACTTGGAGCAAGTTTAATTGTCCACTAAAATAGAATATAAACTGAAGACAACTAAACAGAATAAGATATTCGAAATACACGCACATAGCAGTTTTATTTCTTGTTAAAATTCAAACCCTGGACACGCCCACTCGGCCAGGCATTTTGTTGCCCCTCTTTCACACGATCCTGGATATGCCCCTGAATGAAAAATAATGAAACTGCACCGTTGCTTTGTTTTTATGTTACGTTCTCTTTATTACTGTTTCTACTCACATTTGAATTTGAATTTCTTTTAATTTTAATGTTTACCTTTTATTCAACATTTAAATTGGTGACTCCATAATGATAATCGACAAATTAAACTGTGGTCTAGTGACAATCATTATAAAGACCTACGTAGATACCAGAGCTGTGACCTTTTTTTCAAGGGCGGGGGTGCCTTTTGAGAAAAAAAGACAAAACCTATTATTAAACCCCAGGGTCGGATCCATGGTCCAGCGAAAGGGGTGAGCCGCACTTTCTTATATCCGAGTGGGCGTGGTTCCTGGTTTTCATTTTGACAAGCAAGAAAAAAGTTATTTACCCCATTATGTTTTGGGTTCTTTTGATTTGATGTACGCAGGAGCGGATCGCACTTTCCCAGTCCGAGTGGGCGTGGTTGTTAAGTTTTTCCTGACGAGCAAATAATAATAATAATAATAATAATAATAATAATAATAATAATAATAAAAAGTTATATCCCCATTTCGTTGCTCTGGTACCGTATTCTAGTCGTATTCTTGGTTCTTGGGTAAATCTTTGACCCGGCGCACCTAATATAAGAAGGGCGCAACTACGTTTTGACGATAAAAACAAAAACGGGGGGGGGGGGGGCCGGT
>JAOTQE010128176.1:0-12252 GCA_025631205.1 Nesometra sesokonis
TTTCGAGGGGTGTTCTTCCGTGTTCGGAGAGAACAGGCATATATGTCGGTCTTATGTAGGTAAGTATTCACAAAATACACTACACAAACCAGAAGTGGTGTTGGTAGTCTATGAGTGAGATACTTACCTACATAAGCACTCTATTGCCACCATTAGATAAACTTTCTTCATCAGTACTTCTACGAATGGAATGTCTTGATGTGGAACCGGAACGCTATTGTCCAGACCCAGTACCGTTTGTTTATCGTTCGGGAAATCTCTTACACTAGGGTAGTGATTTGACAATATACAGGTAAACAATCCTGTATCTTTTTCAAAGAGTGTAGGGCCATACCACCCATAATGTTACATTGCATGGTTCTACAATAAATCTGACCTGTAGCGCTTCAGTTTCTTTTTACAGGCTTAAAAGTACATTTATCTAATCTCTTGTTTGGCAGTGATGTTATCAATTTACTCCAGTTGAATTTGGAAAAAGTGTAACATCAATGGCCAACTTTTTTTGGATGGCGAGTTTTCAAGATGCATGGCCGTACAGTCTACCTTCTCATTTATGAACTTCTCATATACAAACCTTATTTTACAATGACTTTTCAGAAATTAAGCCATTAAAATGATTGCTGATGATGTAATTTTACAATAATAACAATCATGTAAACAAAATAAACACATTCAAAACAATGTTTTGCAGGCCCTGTTTTGTCTGTTTTTTATGAACCTTCTCATTTACGAACTTTCTCATTTACAAACACCTTCTAACTTGAGTGGTGTGTAAATGTTGAGGTCAACTGTACTGGCTTTTTGACAGGCACATGAGCCATGATGCAAATGGTACCAATGTCTTAATGTCTCATCTGAAAGCAATTAACTTGTATATGAACCATCCACACAAACACAATGAGCCCTGATGATAAACGGCAAAATTTTCTATAAATTATTTTACAATGATTTTTAATCATTGTATTCTGGATTGTCGTTCTATTCTTTCTTTTGTTTCTTCTTTTTGTCTATCCTTTATTTTTTTTAATATTTTTAAAAAACATATTTAATTCTAATATTATAATAATAATTATAATAATTTAAATTTAATATTTTCATTTAACACTACTAGACTTAACTACATCAATCATAAATACAATTCATAACTGTGAAATATTAATAAATATAATATTAATAAATTTAATAATACAGTATACATTGTTCCACTGTATTTAACATTTTTTAATCTATGTATCCACTCAAGTCAAAGTTTAGTCTGGTCTTGGGGCCACTCTATTGCCACCATTAGATAGACCGTCTTCGTCAGTACTTTCTGAAAACGGATATCTTGTCGTGGAGCGGAATGCTATTGTCCAGACCCAGTACCGTTCGTTAATTGTTCGGGAAATCCCTCACACTAATGTATTCAAACTGGAGACCAGGTCAGTTTACAACACTGTGACTACTCCAAAATCCGAAAGGTCCACTAATCAACTTTAAGTATGACATAATTTATGTCAAAATATTGAATCTTGTCACGATGGCGTGTATCTCATTGCTTGGAGTATGCATTATACCTTCTGTGACTACCGCTGAGCTAAGTGCCAGATTGATTGATTCAGAATAGAGATCAACTTTTCAAATTTTTGCATTAATTTATTAAGTGTATGCTCATTTTTGTTACATTGCCCTTGCTTATTTAATTCAGTAGTTTCGCAATACGGTGCATCACCTATCAACTCAAGCGAACAGGCCAACATACGCAATGCCTTATGGGAAAAGGTCGACATCAACGAAAGGCTGAGCCAGTGGCCTGCCTAACTTGTATAGGTCCTTTGTGCTATCGTAGGTTTTTGTGTTTACCACCTAAGACTAAAATAATCAACACATTTCCCACATTCCAGGTTATTTAGGGTGTCTCTATGGACTTCAAAGGGTTAATATTAGAAACTTTAGAGTATTTATTTATGATTTTCACCAGAATGTGAATGGGGTAAACAGAAAGGCGCATAGAAACCGTCAAAATATTTTGTTAATAAGCACCACACTGAAGCTTCCAAAAATGTGGTAAACACCATGGCATTTCTTTTTCCTCATTGTTTTGAGTTTTTAAATTTGTTAATAGTTTTATCTTAATATTTTCAGTTGGCGAGCCGATGTCAAGACCTTATCCCTCGTGTACTTCTTTGCTTGACAAAGATATCACAGCAGCACAAGATTGTCGTTGATGATGTCCAAAATAAAATTCTTGTTAGTAGAGCCAATGAGCTTATAAACCTGCTTAGACTTCCCAAGTAAGTTTTTATAAAGTATGGGTTTTGCAGGGGTGTACATTAGAAAAGCTAAGGTGGGTGAAGGGGAGGTAAAAATTCACATAATGACAATACTAATTACCAATTATTATTATTATTATTAAGAATAATAATTAATTTTATTAGTATTATTATTATCTTTATCTTCTTCATTATCATCATCGCCGCTGCCGTCGTGTTCTGGCTGTTGTGATTACTTACTCATGCCGTAATTACTTGTTAGGCGAGTCATAATAAATAACCAAGGGCTAACAGAATTTTCTTCTCTTCACATTTCCAGCACTCTCCTCAAAATCCTTGCAATTCCCAACAAGGCAAGTCTTTTGCACCACTCCAACATCAAATGCTATCCCTAAATTTTCAGTCCATCCATAAAAAATAAAATAATAAAATTAAAAATATTATATTGTGACCCCAAAAAAATGAAAAACCACAAAAAAAAAAAGGGCCAAATAACGTTTTTTTTTTTGCTCATCAAAACCAAACGGGTAACCACGCCCTGTCGGGGACCATGGCCCCCCGTCGGGCAAATCCTGGCGCCAACACTGATCAAATTACAGATAATTTAGTCAAATGTGTCTACAAAACAAATACTCCTGACCAGCCCACTCAAGTCTTCAAAATTTTCTTGTCATAATCAATTTTTGCTCTAATTACTATTATTCCTTTTTTAATCATATGATCTATCTTTATAATATGTCATATTTTTAATGTAATTTATTGATTCATTTTAATTCATTTTTTTTTTCTCAGTGTTGCATCGTCAATCTTAAGCCCAGCCAGTGGTATTGAAAGTGGCCGTTGGCATGGCGATGGAAATGTGTCTATACCAATACTCATAAAGACAATTAAAGAAGTTGTTCAAGTATAATGACAGACAGACAGATTCACAGCAAGACAGGCAGACAGACAGATCATACAACTATATTAAAACAGAAAGCAACCTTTGCAAGAACAACTATTTTATTTAGTCGCTGATAATTACAATCATTTGAATGAAACAATAAAAAAATCAGAGAAATATTTCTTCATGAAAATTTATAAGCTGTAGCTTAATGCAAGAGAATGCAACAAATGTTTTGTTGCATTGAATGTTAAAGTTAAAAAAGAAAATATTGGGTTGGTCAATATTTCTACTTTTTACTAATCTTTCCGCGATGAAATTTATGTGCTTCATGATGACCTAAAACAGTAAGTTAAAAAAACAGGAATATTGTGTTTACTATCAGCTTGATGTACAGTATTAGTGATACATTTTATAATGAAAACCAACCAACAACAATACAAATCATTGACCAAATATGTGATTTATTGTTATACCCAATATCTATAAATTCTAGCTGCGAGATGTATGAGAAGAGGTTAAAAGCATAAAACAACCTTAGCAAACATGATTTAGTCACTAATAAATACTATTATTTGAAAGAAACAATAAAATAAATCTGAAAGATATAAATATCCATGCTAATTTATAATCATTGAAAGCCCTCTTTTTTGGACCTGGTCAGGTGCTCCAAGCAATCCTAATCTGAACTACTTGTTTTGGTTTTTGTTCTTAGAAAAGAACAATGCGTTTTTAATAGCATCGTACAAACATGATAGTGTATATTGCTGCACAAATAATAGAGTTTTAAAAAATAGAAAGATTTAATTTTTGTGTAAAAATGGTTCTCAATTACTTTTACTAAAGGTTATGAACTCTGAAAATATTTTACACAGTGGAAAGGTTAGAGAGTATTGTAAATGAGTATTTTTAGTATGTGTAATGTTCAGATTCACAGCTTAAGCGTAGTATAGCGTAAACAAGGCTAAGATAATCAGCGGCGCAACGACCAAGGTGTTTGGACACAAGGCAAGTCAAATTGCAATTTTAAAATTGCCACAAGTGGGTTTTTCAATGCAGACTGATTGATCATTGCGTGACACCGTGGACAAAATTATTCAAGTTTACGAGGCGTAGCTCCATAACTTACGCTAAAGTTAGGTTTGAACGAAGCACAAGTTATACTCCGGATTAGTGACTTATCGCCAGCTAGTTCAGACACAAATAATCGTACGCCGAGTATGTAAAGGTCCGCTAATCGTTGAGTCAGAACATACCCTATGGTTATGTAGGTAAACAAGCAGAGCGATGTCTATTATCTAAGTGGTGTAATCTAAGGCCGTGTTTCCGCGGGATTTTTAGATTATCCAATCCAAGTGACAACCATATTTTATACACAAATGATTGTCGTTGTGATGTGCATGCCTGGTTGTCACTTGTTAAAATATGCCGACGATACTGCGATCGTCGGTAACTTTATCGGTGACAATTTACATTTATAGATTTCAAATTACAGAAATCTTATTGTTAATTTCGTCCAATGATGCGCAGATAATTTTCTGTTACGTAATGTCAAAAAGACTAAAGAGTTGATTGTTGATTTCCGCAAATCTAAGTCAAATTTTAAAAATAACTGCTCAGACCCACCATAATGCATTGTTAGTCCACTAACTTCTACCTTTTTTTTGTGATTTCTCTTCCTCGCGTGGCACCCTGCTGGCGCAGCGGAGACATCCTCACAAAAACAAGATCAAAAAAAAAAAAAATATCGCACTTAGGTGAATTATCGGATAATTGTCGGAATAGAATTGGATAACTATTGGATAATTTTATTGTGTCAGAATAGGTTAAACATCCATTTCTGCAGCACTTTATTAGATATTTTTATCGCGGAAATTTATCGGATAATTTTTATTTTACTGTTTACTTACTAGAAATAACTTTATAGAAAATGAAATATACAAATATATTTACTTTTTTTATGTGCAATAAAGGAATAATAATGAATCTTCATTCTTGATTTTGTTCTCAAATTCTTATTTTATCTAATTAAAATGTTTTGTAAAATGACTGGAATAATCTTTCTGACTTTTGATCCTAACAAACCCAATGAATCTACAATTTGTGAGAACATCTTCATAACCATTAGACATAGGGATTAGGATTTGATTTCAAAATGTTTGTAATATACAAGATTGTTTTTACTATAGTGGGATTTGTTCATATCTTAAATGGTATATTAATATGTATTTTGTATTAAGAAGGCTCGCAACTTAATTTCTTAAATTGTAGGTCATTGTCCTCATAATGTACTAAGGTTCACATTGTTAAGAAAGTTTTTCTACCTACCCTCTGAAAAAATGACTCTTTTAACATGGTAAATAATAGTAGTGATAAAGTAGATATAGGTAGTAACAATGTTAACCCTATAAAAACCACCAGCTACTACATAAACACATTATTATCCCATTTTAACCCAAAACTATAAATTTCTTAATTAACCTAATTAGAACCGACAGACAACCAATTACTTCTTGACCTTAAGGTAATTTTACTAGGTAGTTCTCTGTAGTTCTAGGTAGATATTCTTAGTGATCTTGTTAGACCTACCTTGTTGGAGTGTGTTAATTTTTTCAAGGGCTAATTGGCTAGACTATACTATATCTGCCATCTTTTAGTGAGCCCAATGCATGAGGCAAGTAATGGAATGTAATTAGATTTGACTTTCTACGCCCCTAAGGGTCACGTTATGTCCTCGCAGCTGCTATTCAGCGAACATCCTTCCGTCCACGACGGGCTCGTGTATGGACCAGTAGTACTATACCTGCCAACTCTCACGCATTATGCGTGAGTCTCACGCATTGGAGCCTATTTTAGACGTCTCACGCATGGATTAATTTATCTCACGCATTAGCAGAATTCTCATTCATAAATAGTCACTCCAATAGTGCTTCTCATATATGATAAAAAAAAATTTAAAAAAAACGCCCCCAAAACAGCGAGCGACAATTTGGGCAGGAACGACGCAAAAATGGATGGTGAGATGAGGTTTTTTTTTTTTTTTCCTTGTCAGATCGATATGGGAGAGGATGTGGCCCAGATAGTGGTGGCAGGGTTTGTCTCACGCATCGGGACCAGAAAAAGTTGGCAGGTATACAGTACACCGGGGTAACCCCTACCCGTCTCAAAAGATGTACTGGATTCTCTAGTGCACATGAGCCGTATGTGTACACTGGGTCTACGGTTTATAGTCCTTATCCGAAAAGACTTGTTCCACCACCAGAACTATGGCGCGAGCGGGCCTCGAACCCCTGCTGTTGTTATCTATGACTCACGGTTCCCCTGCCTTAACGGCCACAACTAAAAGTACCTCGTCTGTTTTATTATATACATATAAAAATGTAAATTTCTAAACACTAATATCATTGCCTTCATCATCATTGACATCATTAACATAAACAGCGTCTTGGCTTTAGTTCTTTATAAATTTACCACAGAATACATCATGAAAAGCTCTTCTAAAACTACCATTGATGGCATTGTATATGAAGGGATTCACCATTGAATTTATAATAGTCATAAGATAAAATATACGTCCCACAGAATATTGATTGGATATACCTGTGGTTGATGTTGATAATATATAATGTATGTACCATGGTGCCATACAAACAACGTAAACTGTGACTGTCACAAATAATGTCCTTAAAACTTTCAATTGTGACTTAGTTCTGGTATTAGTTCCAGTTGAGTTAGTTGATGTAGCACTCGGCTTTCTCAATTTTATCAGCATCAAACTATAAAGGATAATTATGAAGATGATGAGCAAAAACACGATAGCCAAGTTCACATAGTCAAAATATTGAAACGATTTTTTATCTCGATAAACACACTGTGATACTGAATTTGGTAATCCTGTAACATTGAAAGACTGTCCAGTAAAGATGAATATTTTGTTTGCATTCCAAGCCAAAGATGTGAGCCATATGATGAAACAAATGTGTACAGGTCTCATACACATTCCAAATCCACTTTCACGAAAAGTCAAGGGTCTGCATACTGCCCGGTAACGTTCAATAGAAAGCCAACAGATTGTGAAGAGAGCCACAAATACTGCAGTAGCAATCATGTAATACAGCAGTGGACAACCCCACTTGGCTTCTATACCTGTATCATTCCAGTCATTTGTCATAGGAGTTTCAGTATACGAGATCCATGCTATAATAGGTGTAACTATTAAATATAAAATATCAGCTATCGGCAAATTGGCTAAATACACATAGACAGATGTGCGCATACGTTTTTTGGTGGTTATAACAATAATTGTCATTACATTTCCAAGAATGCCTATTGCAACCACAATTGGTAGAATAATAGATACAATAACTTTATCAATTGCAGTATATGAGTATTCGTTACTGTTGTTATTAACAGCCATTCTGATGTCAAATATCTTGCTGCTTCTGAAAAAGCAAAGAATGAGCAGTTGAATGACTTAGTGGTTAAGATACTCGGCTTTTGATGTCGCGACTTTGGGTTCAAATCCTGTCTGTTTCCAGAGTTTTCTATTCTGTACGTTTGTAAATTTACGAAGTCTTCAGAAATTGTATTGTGCACTATAAAACCTCACCTGAAGCACACCTTAATAATAACGTATAAAGGATTGTCTATAATAACGATGTCGATGAAAATGCTAATAATAATAATAATAATTGTTGTTGTTATTATTATTATTAATAGTAGTAGTGGTAGTGGTAGTAGTAGTAGTAGTAGTAATAATAATAATAATTAATAATAATAATAATAATAATATTAAATACTAATAATAATACTACTAATAATAATAATAATAATAATACTAATAATAATAATACTAATAATAATAACAACGGCAGCAACAACAGAACAGCAATAGCAGTGATAGTAATAGTGGTAGTGGTAGTAGTAGTAATAATAATAATAATCAATAACAATAATGATAACGGCAGCAACAACAGAACAGCAATAGCAGTGATAGTAATAGTGGTAGTGGTAGTAGTAGTAACTTGAAGCACTCGGAATGGAAAAACCTCCGCCCAGCGACCGAAATTCTCGTGAATTCACGAGAAGGCAGGAGTACCACCACCAAGGTAACGTGTCGATTGGTTCTCTTGTACAATACAGATAACCACAAAATCATCAAAGTTTTATCCTTTCAGACAATTGGACTATCGGTTCACTCAGCTGAATTAAATACCTTAGTGAATGTACCAGGGAATGAACTTACCAGTATGCCATACAGTACGACGAGCTCCTAAACAGTTCAATTTCTATGTTCAATGTGAATAACTACCGTTACTGCAATTATGTTGATGAGCTACCAAAATGTGTTAAAGTGATTTATTTCTGTAGATGATTTCAAATGCGAACTTTTTAAACTTATCAATACTTTATAAACTTACCATGCAATATTAATGTCTTTATTCGTGCAGTGTGTCCAATCGATTTTATCTTTAACATAAATTTATGGCAAGTAAACAAATACACACAAAATTTTGCTTTTAAAAGGCTTACTCGAATGTTGTTTTGCATGAAAGTAACTCAAATGTTGGTAATGTGCTTATAATCAAGTATGTACCTGCATGATTAGTGTTATTGTTATTAAGAGTGTGACCGCGCGAGAACCATGCACAGTGTGATAAGGTGGGGTTCAACGGATTTGGCTGAAATTCGGCGTGAATGAGGGTCACAGGTGCAAAATTTGTCGGTCAATCTGACATTATCTTCAGGATAAAGGAACCACTATATACATTTTTATTGAAAAATATGTAATTTTGATGATTTGGGCCTACAAAAGTTTAAATGCTTGTCGTTTACAATGGAAAAGACTGTATCATTGAAATTTGCAGGGTTTTGATATTGAAGCCTGCCCTAAACGTGATATTGAAATTAAGCGGGAAATTATTTTGAGGCAGAGGCATGCCTTTATTTAAGGGGTACTCTTAAATTTGTGTCATATATTTGAGTAGCTATAGGATCACTAGTGAGGGTCTTTTTGAACAATAAAACTCTGTTGAAAGAAGGTAATTATCATGAATAGAAGTCGCAGAGAACATTGATGTTATGCATCTGTGGTAAATGTTTCAAATAATACATAATATATGCACCATGGTGCCATACAAACAACGTAAACTGTTTTTGTTTTGTTTTGTTTCTGTGTTTTGGTGGTTAGAAAAATAGTCCAGCGGATCAGCTAAAAAATTAGGGAATTGTGCACTTTGATCGATCCTTGATCTTAAGAATAATCGCTCTCGATTTTTTTTGCAAAACCAACCGACGCGCTGGCTAGTTTTCCCATAATTAGTCCTGTACGAACAGCATAGGATGTTTACCTAACCATGGAAAAAAATGGCAACTATACCTATGGCGCATGGTGATTTAAGAGCGACTTTTGTAAACTTCCCAAGGCATTACAGAATGGCCTTGATTGGTCAATTGGGTACTCCTGTGAGCTGTGACCTTGAGTAACATGGTTTATTGTACAAATTTTAACATAGAGTAGCTTGTGGTAACTATGAAGTATGTTTTGGTGTAGTGGTCATAATACATTACTCTGATGTGTTTCTACGAATTCCATCACCAATGTGTTGGGGTGGGCTCATCATCAAAAAGAATCTGGTTTTGTTCCAATTGTCGGAGCATGCAGATTTACTGCAACACTCCAACTTATAATTGGTCAACAAAATAAAGCTACAGTATGGTGAAAATTAATGACGAAATACGGTGCATCAGAAATGAGTTTGAGGCACTTAAAGAGGAAAATGACAAGCTGAAACATTCTTGTGAGCATCTACAAGAAGTTATTGATAACCATTCAACTTATATCAATGAACTCAAGAAAGCAACACCTATTCTAGCAAATGTAAATGGTGTAAATCAGCAACACAAGGTTAATTCTTGTCCTACAAATACATCTTCGTCTCCAACTACAGTTGGAAACAATGATATGCCTCCAAACACTTTGCTGATATGGGACTTGTGACATAAAGGAGAAAGGCCTACATGTAACCAAAGTTGTCTGCCTCCGAGGAGGTAAAATCAAGGATGTACACCAGTCGTTAAGCGAGATCAAACCGGAAATGTTCTCAATTCTATTATCACCCACGTTGGAACAAACATTGTGATGAAGAGTGCAACACCCAAGAAGTAGCTGAGGAATTCCAGAATATGATCCAAGATATTAAAGCCAAAGCACCTAACGCTAGCATGGTAATATCAACAATCTGCCCACGCACAGATAATCTGCTATATCAAGATAAAGTTAATGAGCTCAACCAGATATTGAAGGATAACGCCAAAGATGATTATGTAATTTTAGAAAATGACCTTACTAATAAATTGAGTAATAACATGGAGGGTAATAATGACTGTGAACGCTGATCATTAAACAAAGGGGGAGTCCATCTTAGCCCTTAAGGTACAAATAAACTATTGCGAAATATTTACCAAGTTCATCCCATAATCAAAGAAAAACCTGAAAGAACCCAACAACAAAAGCACTCGCGATTTAACAACACACAGAAACGCCATGTGAAACATCGGAGATCTGCATGCTACTACTGCGGTGAACGGAACCATTTGATAAAGGACTGCAAACATGGTAAACCAATACGCTGTAGCAGTAGTTGTTATCAACTTGGCCACAAGCAGTCCCATAATGTCTGCCGCCATCAATGGGTATCTGGCTATGAAGAAAATTCCGACCCTGAATATATCAGGGAAATATGTGAGGGTAAAGTTTTCCAACCTTTTGTTGATAAAATAATTTTCATGGTCTTTTAGATGAATGTTATATTATTAAAAATTTAGTCATGTAAACAGTGCACACGTGATAAGCAATTCTAGCAAATCCAAAAATAAGCATCGTAGAAAGATAAGACGTAGTAAAAAGCATAAACACTTAATTAACAAAATGTTAAAATTGCTTACAACAATATTAGAGGTTTTAAAAGTAGGAAATATGAAGTACTAAGATTTGTCCACGATAACAAAATTGATATTTTTGGTATGGTGGAGACATTTTACCGAATAATACTGAAATTAAAATAAATGGGTATAATTAGATAGGGAAATGCAGATCAAATGAATTAAGAAAAGCCAAGGGGAAATATGTTTCTTAATAAACAACGTAAAAATTTTAGATACCAATGTCCTAGATTCAATGTCAGACACTCTTGAAAGACTTTGGGTCAAAGTTCAAATTGGTAACTCACCACAAAGTATTTATTATATTGCAATTGTTTCCTTGTGATGGTACTAATCGCACACTTACTGACGAATTAATTGTAAGTGTAGTCGCTAAAAAGCTAGAACTTAATGAAAATTGCGATAACATTATTGTTATTGTTATTTATTATTGTTATTTATTATTATTATTATTGTTATTTATTATTGTTATTTATTATTATTATTATTATTATTATTAGTATTAGTATGAGTATTAGTATTAGTATTATTATTATTATTATTATTATTGGAGATTTCAATGGCAAATTTAATTGGTAATGACATTTCAGGAGGTGATGATACCATCAACTATAATGGTTAAAGTTTACTCAACGTCTGTAACGATAGGACATGAAAACCCTTAATAAAAGTGATAAATGCTCTGGTACTTTTAATTGGTTTAAAAATGAACAAAAAAGTATTATACACTATGGACTTGTAAATAATAACTTATATTTTAACATTAACGATTTTTTTTATAGATGATGACGGCTGGTATCACTTAGGTAGCGACCACGGTGTCATCATTATTGATTTTACTAAACCTAAAAATACACATACTAATTCTATTAACAGAAAAACTCTTTGGAATATAAAACAAAACCAAAACTGGAGACCTTTTCAAGAGGCTATTAACTAAAATTGATAATTGGGATCCTTCTAACTTAAACGCCAATGAAGCATGGAGTGAATGAAAAACTCGCGTATTGTCCACAGCTGAACAATATTTTGGTTTCAAGACAACAAACACTAATTGTAACTAGACCTGAACTCGTCACTTTTGACGAGTTAGCTGATCCGCACGTTACGCATTGTAATTTGCGGATCGTGATTTTGTAACGTAATTTGGTAATTTGGTCCTGTTATCAAAAT
>JAOTQE010128187.1:0-10220 GCA_025631205.1 Nesometra sesokonis
TATCTGATAGAGATTGCCCAACGTCTGAGAAATAATTATTAAATGCATTGGCTTGTTGTAATGGGGTCTCATAAGAGTTTGCATTGTGTGATATGACTGGGGGTATTGTCTTATTAATATTTCTGCCAAGTAGTTCATTTACAGCATTCCATGTTTTCTTTAAATCATTTTTACAATTATTAAATTTTTCATAATAGAATGCCTTTCTTTTCATTCTGCATACAACAAATTGTTATGTTAAGCAAAGTTCTTCACGCAATAGGTTAATAAATTGGTTGACAACCCATTGCGGTTTAAAAGAAATAACAAATTAAAAACAAGTTTCGAAGCAACTTAATTTTTATTTAGTCTTATTAGTCACTCCCTACATTTTACAATACTGCATACTCGAATCTGTCGGGTGGATAGTTATTATTAACATATTCACCCGGCCGATGGGTGGATAATTGATTTGAAGATTCCACCCGGCGGACGGGTGAATAGTCACTCCCCAGATTTATACTTCTTCAAACCTCTTTGGGAGGGTCTCAGAGGTCGCTCCCTAAAATTCCACTGTGGGTTTAGGTGCACAAAATTCGGTAAACAATTTTTTAATAGTGAAACAGATTTTTTGAAGATATAGTGATGGCACCCGGTGTGGAATCCTGCCAAGATAATTTGATGACCCTACCTAAGGAATAAAAAGCCGAACTACCAAATAACCAAGCAAGTAAGATCGCGGACCTGGTCGTCTCTAGATGGACCCGATTGTCCAGTAGTCATTACTTTAGGCCCTTTATTAACTTTTGCTGAAAGTTACCAGTATTTGTTTTCAAGTAGGCTTAAGCCTATTACAAATTGACTACTACTACTACTACTACTACTTAACTAGTCGGTCGTCATCGAGTACGAATGATTTCCTATGAATCAACGCCCTCCATTAAACTCTATCTTCGGCCAGTTGTACCATTTTTTTTGTTGGAATAGACAAATTGACTAATAGTAATAAAATTACATTTTTTTTCTTTCTGTAGTGTTCGAGCAATATCAAAAATCAAGAACAACATTTGTACAGACAGTAGCTGAACTTGCATCCCGACCACAAAATATAGAAACTTTACAAAATGCAGGTATGTATGAGGATCACACATGGTAATTTAATGATAACAAAATATCTTGTGCAAACCATCAGTTATTTTCCATTTCTTACTATTTTTTTATGAACCTTAAGCAAGTTATTTAAATTTTGAAAATAAATAAATAAAAAAGGACTGAATTTGAAACATGACAGGCAGGCGTCTTGAACCCTGATCATAAACGCCATAATTTTTACATTATAGTTTTACAATGATTTTTAATAACTATATATTCTGGATTGCCATTCCATTTTTTTTTCTTTACGTCTATCTATGATTTTTTAAAAAATAGTTTCTAACAAATTTAATGTCCTAAGTATTTTTTTAAAGAAATAGTTACAGTGCATATTGTCATCTTAATTTCCATTGTATAAACTATCATTAACATCTTTCATACTACAGTATACTGTACTCTCTTATCACTCAAGTCAAAGTTAAGTCTGATCCCGAGACAAGTCTACTGTCACCATAAGATAGGCTTTCTTCATCAGTACTTCTATGAATGAATACGTTTTGTCGATTGTGTACGGGATCGTTTTGGGAACATACCCCGTGCGCAAACTTGCTGATGGCTTAATTAATTTAAGCCTCTGAAAAATGTTATTTTGTTGGTTGGAATAAAAAAACTGTTGGTAAAAAAAGGTGGCTAAATAACAATAACAACTCTCAAGATGCAAATTGGGGCATATTAGTGCATAGACGCTTTTTTGTTTTGGCTTGTGAAAACCAAATTGAAGCGCATTCCACTTGTTGAAAAACAGTCTGCTCATGTTTCCCGTAAGCTGTTCAGTTGCTCTGATAAGAAGTAAACTTCTCATAGTTCTTGCCTTCTAAAATTTCCTGACCCTTGAAAAAAAATTATTAATCAAACAGGTGCTAATAGAGCTCCTCTTCAGAGCTAAACATTATTAAACATTGTGTTACTTAATTAATGTTTGTTTTTTCATCATATTAGGTGTTATGTCCTTACTGCGTCCACTTCTATTGGATGTTGTGCCCACAATCCAACAGACAGCAGCACTTGCATTGGGAAGGCTAGCTAACTACAATGATGACCTAGCCGAGGCTGTTGTCAAGGGAGACATCCTTCCACAACTTGTTTACTCATTGGCTGAACAGAATGTAAGTGCCTTTGTGTATACGTACTGTAAACTCTTCCAGAGGCGACCATCTGGAAAAGCTAATGTCATGCTATACCAGACCATAAAGCTCAGTCCCAACTGTCAAAATTTCTTTGAAAAAAACTTTGATATGCCTATATATGGTCATGATAATGTATCATGACCATATTTAAAAATAGTACCATATATGGGTAAAATCATATTTTTGTTGTCAAATAAATTTGATAGTCAGGATTGATCTTAAACTAAGTCCAGACTGTCAAATTTCATTTGACAAATACTTTGATGTAACTACTGTATATATGGTAATGATTTATCCATGTACGGTATTGATGTGATGTCATCATGACCAAATATAGGCATATCAAAGTTTATGGTCAAAGAAATTTTGATAGTCTGGATTGAGCTTAAAACCATGTGTTTGATCATATCTTAGACTTGTGTCCATATAAATTCAGTTTTTAGTTTTAGATCTGTCAATTTCAAAGCATTAAGTCTTCAGTGCACTAACCCTCTATACAGTAGTTGCTGTAAGTTTGATTTTGCTGAGCGGTTAACAGGCACTTATGCCTTACTGTAAATTCTGTTACCTGTTAACTGTTAAATATGGACGTTCTTTTTAGACCAAACTCTTCGGTATACAGACAAAAATAGACATTCCAAAAGGTGGTTGATTTTTGGACAATTGACTGCTTGTAGAATAATTTTAGGCTTATCCATTATTATACCTCATATGCTGATTTAGTAAAATGTAGACAATTAATTTTAAATTTCACCAAGAAAATATTTGCCCCCATTTTGCTAATAAACTTTTATCAATTCCCCTTTTTTGAGATTGGTTACCAGAATCTAGAGTAGATGAGTGTGGTAGAAAACTGCGTATGCTGGCGCACTTTCATTACGCCAGTACTAGAAGGATTGTGAACAGCCACATATCCTTTATGGTTAAATTTTTGAATGTCAGCTGTTACCTGCCTTGTATGATTTGTGAACTTTAGTAAAATATCAGGATTATAATTTTTAAATACCTTGAATTACCAACAGAAGAGCCATGTATCTAAAAATATAGTAAGATAAAAATTTAGGGAATAACCTGTGACTCACAACAGAACTAAACTTTACACAATGATGGTTGATCTTATTCATCAACTTTCTTCTTTCCTAAGGGTCATTTCGTGAGTTGGCACTTCATCGGTTTGCACATTGACGTTGGTTGAAATAACCAGAACCTTTGTCTGGTGGATGATCTCATTGAGATGGACTGAAATAGCGAAAACATTTGAGTAACCTTTACCATAAACATAAACAGGTTAACATAAACTGGAATTACAGTAATCCCAAATTTATTCTCCTTTAGAGTGTCCATTTTGCTTAGTTCTCTGGACAGTTTGGCTTAGAGAGTCGAAGTTTAACCTATATGTACATTTGCTTTTATGATTTTGGTACTTTACAAAACAATGTCTGGTTTATTATGAAGTTCGCTCTTCCTGAGGGTTGGTTATTGAGAATTGACTTTCAACTGGAATTCAACAAAAAAAACAAAATATTTATTTTTCAACCTTGTTCTTTTATCAACAGAGGTTTTACAAGAAAGCAGCAGCATTTGTTCTTCGTGCAGTGGCCAAGCACTCGCCTCAGCTAGCCCAGTCAGTTGTTGATTGTGGTGCTTTAGATGCCTTGGTTATATGCCTGGAGGAGTTTGATCCAGGTGTCAAGGAGGCGGCCTCATGGGCCTTGGGGTACATTGCTAGACACAATGCAGGTAGGCATCCAGACACTAATTAATAATACTGTAACAATAATATATGTTACATTTATACAGTGCTAAGTGCCAAGGCCACTAAGCGCTTCTCAATTATTACCTAGTCATTGGAACAAACACCTATGAAACACAACCCATTCCATAATGTTGCTGCTGTAATCAGCGCATATGACATTTGTACCTCACAGGTACCCACTTATACTCCTGGGTGGAGAGAGGCAAAATCGATAGAGTGTGTTGCCTAGGAACACAAACAGCCGACCAGAGTGAGTCTCACACCTTTGATCTCGTGATTGGAATGTAACCACTGTGCCAATTGCTTCCACAATTACATCTACCAAGTTATAAGACATCAATTTTTCACCTTAGTACATTTCTCTGTGGCCAGATTTGCCTTGGAAAAAGTAAATTAAAAATCTATTTCAATACATCACAATGTTTCAATGTATGTTATTATCAAACGCAATGTACATTATTTATATTGATCTATTGATACTATTACTTCATTATTATTATTATTATTATTATTATTATTATTATTATTATTATTATTATTATTATTACTGTTGTTACTGTTCCACTTTGGTTTATTTTTCATTGTTTGACTTATTTACATTATAAATGTTTAGTTTTCTATGTTGAAAGACATCCTAATTCAATAAATGCTAGGTAATTGCCTTCAGCTTGTTAGTATATAATATTTTTAACAGTATTTTTAAATGAATGGAATAGATGTCTTTAAACTATTTGACCTGAGTATAAATATTTAATTATACTATCTAAAATAAACATTTTTTTTTTCAGAACTTGCGCAGTCTGTTGTGGATGCAGGTGCCGTGCCTCTTCTCGTACTCTGTATCCAGGAACCGGAGTTGTCGTTGAAGCGTATCGCAGCGTCTGCACTCAGTGATATCTGTAAGCACTCACCTGAGCTTGCTCAGACTGTTGTTGATGCCGGTGCTATTGCCCACCTGGCCCAGATGATACTTAATCCTGATGCTAAACTTAAGGTTTGTGACATTTTTGTTACTAAACACCTTTGTCGTTGTGATTATCATCATAACAACAACATCATCATCACCATCATCACCTCTTGTAAGCGGACACCTCCCATAACGGACACTAATTCAAAAATCCGTTTGTTCTTCCTATCTAATCAGTGCATTTGGTACCTCTCGTTAGCAGACACTTCCCGTAAGCGGACGTGGACACGTTTTGTCCTAAAATTTGAATTTTTTGTATGTAAATTTACCTCCCATAAGTGGACATCCCGGAAAATGTTGTGATTTTTCTGTACAATGAATACAAATTTCTGTACAGAATAGTCCTATCACCACTACCACGTCATCATCACTATTGCCATCATCCTCTTCATCATTACAGTATTATCAACTAATTTTTCAGAATCACTACTTTTACCAGTAACAACAACCACCATCATCATCAACAAGAAAAACACTACCATCAACACCACTACCCACTATATCATTCTTGTCGCCACTTCTGCCATCATCTCCAGACCTTCAACCACCACCTCCTCTAACATCTGCCAACACCATCAACTGCCACCACCACAATGAATGTAAGTTCATTTTATTTTCTTTCTTACAGCGTCAAGTGTTCTCAGCTCTTAGCCAGATCTCAAAACATTCAGTCGATCTAGCAGAGATGGTCGTTGAAGCCGAGATCTTCCCAGCTGTCCTCACATGCCTAAAAGACCGGGACGAGTACGTGTGTAAGAATGTAGCGACGTTGATCCGCGAGATTGCCAAGCATACACCGGAGTTGTCGCAGCTGATCGTGAATGCTGGCGGTGTTGCTGCAGTTGTTGACTATATTGGTGAATGCAAGGGTAATGTACGGCTACCTGGTGTCATGATGTTGGGTTATGTTGCAGCACACTCTGAAAATCTCGCAATGGCTGTCATAGTCTCAAAGGTAATATTATTGTATGGTTTTGAAAATGAAGACTAAAGCTGGGCACTCACTACATCGTACAACGGTCGTACGACGGTCGCACGACTAAACCGTCGCTCCCTGTGTGTGTGGTTGCCAGATGCGATGACAATCTACTCATCGACCGATGGTTTTTTAGTGATTTCCCTGTTGAATCACTAAAAAAAACAAAAAATAACTAGGGCCGTAAGTGCTTTTACCCCCAGTCATTGTAACAAACACCTATGAAACATATGCATAGTTCCATTTGAAAACATGCCATAATGCAGTATCTGATACCGGTGCATTACCCCAGTCATTAAAAGAAACACCTATGGAACATATGCATAGCTTTATTTGAAAACATGTCATAATGGTGCATCAGAAATTGGCGCTTTACACCAGTTATTGTAACAAACACCTATGGAACATATGCATAGCTCCATTTGAAAACATGCCATAATGCTGTATCTGAAACCGGTGCATTACCCCAGTCATTAAAAGAAACATCTGTGGAACATATGCATAGTTCCATTTGAAAACATGTCATAATACTGTATTAGAAATTGGCGCATTACCCCAGTCATTGGAACAAACACTTATGGAAAATATGCATAGTTCCATTTGAAAGCATGCCATAATGCTTTATCTATAATCAGCACATTACCATTGGAACAAACTCCTATGTGACACAAACATTGCATCCATTGGGGATTATTCCACAATTCTTCAGCTGTACACAGTACAGTTGGCATTTGAAACTACCAGGTTCCCACTTATACTCCTGGGTGGAATAAGTGTTTAACCCACAAAACCAACCTAAAAGTCTCACCATGTGAATGGTAGTCTGAAGCTAACTGCTGCCTTTTATATACTACACCACTAATTAAAATCTTATTTTCCAGGGTGTTACCCAGCTTGCGATAACGCTATCTGAAGAGCCGGAGGATCACATCCAGGCAGCAGCTGCATGGGCCTTGGGCCAGATTGGTAGGCATACACCAGAACATGCTAAGGCTGTTGCTGTTGCTAATGTCCTGCCTAGGCTTCTACAGTGCTATCTCCGACATGATGCTTCTGAAGATTTGCAAACAAAGGTGGGAGATTGTTTTCTGCAACAGTGCTTGTTATTTTTCTTAAAATTCTCCCAAAACATCCGTTTTAACTGCTTTTACAATTGTCATGGAAATAAAAATGTTGCTCTTTTCAGTGGAAATGAGCAGTTTGACATCAACAGCTTTTTTTAATTCTGAAAGAAATGAATCAATAAGTGTGATTTTAAATAAACAGCTAACTATCCTTTGAATCCTTATATTTGACCAATCCAGTTTAGTGGCTTAGATACCCCTATTCAACTACAAATCAATTACCACACTTTTTTAAAACAGACACCACGAGGGCTGTAAAATGTTTTGTACTAAACCAATGTCTATTTTTATCTAAAGAGGATTGAAAGGCATGGAAAAACCACCAAGTTGTAGCGAAATTTGAAAATTTAGTTATTATTGAAACCATATTACCCATTTTGTAAGCTTGAAAATGAGGAGTTATTGGACAAAATATACACAAATTTCCATAGTTTTTATGCCCTATTGACCAGAGAATGCTGCCTTCTCGCTTCGCTGTCCAGCTACGTAAAATCCCTAATATTTTCCTGTTCAAAACTTAGTGGTTTCGCTGTCCTGCTGCGTGATGTCTCTATTAACATCCTGTGCAACAACTTAGTGGTTTTGCTATGACATATTGTTTTTTTTGCCATTCCATCCTACGATACAGCAAATCTGACCCTGGATTCTCAACTTCTTAAAACCCTGTTTATTACAGTACAGTATCGTTTTTATGACCATGGTACCTTTTTAAATTTCATATAACTTTGAAACTGAAAGTGGAAATTTTATGATGCATTTTTTGATTTGTGTAAGCTCATAGTCTTGCTAGGTACTGAGGAAGCGGTATTATTATATTTTATGTGAGATTTATTATAAATTTTTTTATTTCAGGCGAAGAAAGCCTTGAAGAACATCCTTCAAAAGTGTGTGCATCTTCCAGCTCTCGAACCACTACTTCATGATGCCCCACCAAACATCCTCAAACATGTGGTCGGTCAATTTAGCAAAGTTCTACCACACGACACCAAAGCACGGCGACTGTTTGTTACAAGTGGGGGACTAAAAAAGGTCCAAGAGATTAAGGCGGAACCTGGTAGCGCCCTCGCTGAGTACATTAATACGATTAACAATTGCTACCCAGAAGAAATTGTCAGGTAGGAAGCCAGCTTAGAAAAATGAATGATGATAATAAAAATAATAATATAGCATAAGGCCTAAAAAAATCTATAGCCCAAGCAAGTATTTTTTTTTAATTTGGGTTGAAATTTGGATTAAAATTTGCGTAAAATTTGGGTTGACTTGTTGGGAATTTTTTTTTTATTTAGTAGGCATCTGTTGCTGTAATTTCCTTAATTTAAATTTTAACAATTTCTGGATATCTGAAAGGTCCACTAATCAACTTCAAGAAAGAAAGTAAAATACATACTCCAAGCAATGATTGATATACACACCATCGTGACAGTCTTCAATATTTCAACATAAATTGTATCATCAGGATGCTGCAGGGAGGGGATCCATGTGGGTGGCAATTTACCCCACAGTTTGACAAGCAAAAAAAGGTCATTTGCCTTGATGTGTGTAACATTGGCTGTTGTTTAGTTTTTGTGGTAAATTTTTTAGTGGAGGGGCATACATAATATAAGGGGAGCAACTTTACTTTGCCAATCTTAAGGGCGTTCGAACCGGATGCACCCTTTGAAATGTAATTTGATGAAATTTATTCAAGACATTATCGATTGTAAAGTGATTTATTAATTTTTTTGCACCCTTAGGTACTACTCACCAGGCTATTCAGACCAGCTACTAGATCGAGTCGAACATTACCAACCAGTCGCTTAGCAACGGATACATTACCCCGCAACACCAAACGTCTCATTGCAGTCATGTTTATGTAAAAATAATAAATTTGTACAAATATCTACTTTTATGTATTAAAAATTTCACAAATAAAAATTTGAAATGTAATAATGTAATAAGTTTTGTGTATATAAATATATTGTTTTTTTTTCAAGACTAGTACCTTATTAAAGGAAACTTAACCTTTCTGTAAAACTGACAGAAATCATAATATTATGTATTTTTCTTATTACTATTGTAATGTATTGTTTCATGAATAAAAATCCACACAATTAAGTCTTTGTAATGTAGTTGAAATTAATTTTATTTAGTGCCTTATACAGTAGAGTCTGAAGGCGCTGTGAACCACAAAATGAGTCATGTTGTACAGAAAACTAAAATTGAGTTATTGTGTTATTTGGATAGAAGAGATTATAAGCTTTAAATTTCTTTTTAAATGAGGTTCATAGCTCCAGAGAAATGTCAGTTTAAAACATGGTTACTGTATATGAAACACACTTTGGAGAAAATCGACTTTAACGATAAACAACTTTTGACTTCCCATATATTTTACCATTGATTTTGAAAAACGGCCTTTATAAAATGTAGTTCAAAACATGTTTATTGTAAAGAAACATTAACAGGAAGTTTGTAATCATAAAATTTAATTACTAAACAAAACAACAGGATTCTCATTTTTGTGAAATTGTGACTTTCTATTTTTGTGAATATCTCAAAATGTCCTGGCGTACAACATGACTCATTTCGTCACGACACCTCACATTTGTGACGTCCTACTCCACTAAGTTTCATATGCAGGAAGCACTGGGTTGTACTCGCGCTCATTTATCTGCCAATGACAGAGATATATGGACCAGTTAATCGGGGCAAACCCCTACATGACCTAAAAGATGTACTGGGTTCTTTACACACGCCAGTTGTTTTGTGTACACTGTGCCTATGGTTTATAGGCCTTTATCCAAGGTTCCACCATCAGAACCAAGGTGCGAGCAGACCTTGAATCTGTGCTGTTTTTCTTATGGTTCACGGTTCCCTTGCCTTAACCGCTTTCCCATACAACTTTGTAAGTGTAACCATGGTGCGAGTGACCTCGACCCAGTGCTGTCGTTTTTGCTATGGTTCACGGTTCCCTTGCCTTAACCGCTTTCCCATACAACTTTGTGAGTGTAACCATGGTACGAGCGACCTCGACCCAGTGCTGTTGTTTTTGTTATGGTTCACGGTTTCCTTGCCTTAACCGCTTGCCCATACAACTTTGTAAGTGTAACCATGGTGCGAGTGACCTCGACCCAGTGCTGTCGTTTTTGCTATGGTTCACGGT
>JAOTQE010128198.1:0-12252 GCA_025631205.1 Nesometra sesokonis
AGTAGTAGACCCACTTTTGAGTTGGGACTCAATTTTGAAAGTGCTGTCTTTCATTATTGCATTGTCCAAATGATGTGTTTAAATTGAAGTAGTACATATTTGTGCAGTAGTTATGCATTGTGCATGTTCACATGGAAACAGGCCAGCAGGTGGCATTCAACAGTAGCAGGCCAGGCCTACTGTCATACAACACTAGACTGCTGCCGGTAATGTCCAACATGAAGGGAAGCCCGTTTAAAAAATTGATCCCATATTTTTTAAGCCTGAAGTACAACTTTATACATAAGGGAAATGAATGAATCATACAAGCTAATGGAAACCCCACAGGGAATACTTCCTTACCAAAATCAGCCCTGAAATAAATCTTGGCAAAGAAAGTTCTTTTAAATGTACTAAAATTTGGTTTTATGTTTTCAAAAAAGTTTGATACTAAACATTTAAACAATTTTGACATCCTTGGCATAAAAATAACAATAAGATTTTTTAAAGTACACATATCCATGAAAAGTTTTCGAGGCAGTTAAAGTTATGTTGTTATTTTGGGTTTTTTTCTTGGTGAAGAAAATAAAAAAATACTCTTAATGCAATTGTGATAGTAAATAATTTGTAATAATTCATGGGGTATGAACACTCGTATGTCTTACGATGGATTGTTGCTGGTGTAGTGAATTTGCCAATTGATTCAGACTCAAGCTCATTTCATTCATTCTGAAAATGTTCATTGTACAATGTAATTTAATTAAACTACAAAAATAATTAAAGCATGTAAACATTTAAAAAGTCAACATTAAAAACTTAGTTACATTTAAAATTGCAATTAAATATTGTGTATTGTGTTAGGAAGAAGATTGCAAGTTTCCAATAGTTGTGTCAATCAAATAAGGAGTATTAGATTAGACTGAATGTGGATGTTATGTGATTTTATAAGTGGGAGTTTCAAATCCCATATTTAATATACAATTTCAACATCTCATTGAAGACTACTAACTATACACTATAGCAATACATAAGGTTTGCTAATTCTATCATTTTCCATTTTCCTGATAAAAATGTCAATGTATTCTACTGACATTGCATTGCCATCTATTTTTTATTGCTATTTAATTCTACAATACTTTCCCTTGTGGATGAATAAAAGTTATCTTATCTTATACTTTTAACAAAACTTTGTTTCTCTCAAGAATTAGATTTCATGGTCACTAATTAAATAGCTTTATAAATATATAGAGTTTTAGCTCCTGCTAGGCGGAGCTTTAGAACAACCTGCCTGATTTATTAGGTAGGCTGGTAGCTAGATAGGTATGTAAGTAGGTAGGTATGTAGCTAAATGGGTAGCTACATATGTAGGTAAGTAGGTTAAGTAGATAGGTACATAGGTAGGAAGGTACATACAGGTAGGTATCTAGTTAGGTAGGTAGGTAGGTAGGTAGATAGGTAGGAGGTAAGTAGGTTGGTTGGTTGGTAGGTAAGGTAGGTGGTAGGTAGTTAGGTAGGTTTGTAGGTAGATAGGTAGGTAGGTAGGTTAGTAGGTAGTTAGGAAGGTAGGTTGGTAGATAATTAGGTAGGTATGTTAATAGGTAGGTAGGTTAATATGTAGGTAAGTAGGTAGGTAGGTAAGTAGGTAGGTAGGTAAGTAGGTATATAGGTACTGTAGGTAGGTTAGTAGATATGTAGGTAGGTAGGCAGGTAGGTTGGTAGGTAGGTAGGTTAGTAGGTATATGTAGGTAGGTAGGCAGGTAGGCAGGTAGGTTGGTAGGTTGGTAGCTAAGTAAATAAGTAGGTTAGTAGGTAGGTAGGTATGCCAGGGATGTCACCAGCTTTTTTGATTGCCGGACGGCAAACAGCACCCCCTTTTTCGTGAACCGTGACCCACCTATACGCACACAATGACTCATGCTGTTCCAGCGTGCGATGAACAATAAAGTGCAGTTATTTCATTACATTACAAAACATGACGGAAAAGTCGAGTGCCGGACGGCGCCATCCAGCACTGTCCAGCGTAGTGACATTAATAGGTAGGTAGGTTAATATGTAAGTAGGTAGGTAAGTGAATAGATAGGTAGGTAAGTAGGTATGTAGGTAGGTAGGCAGGTAGGTTGGTAGTAGGTTAGTAGGTATGTAGGTAGGTTAATACATAGGTTAGTAGGTAGGTAGGAAACTAGGTACATAGGTAGGTAAGTAGGTAGGTTGGTAGGTAAGTAGGTAGGTAGGTAGGTGGTACATAGGTAAATAGGTAGGTAGGTAAGTGGTACATATGTAAATAGGTAGGTAGGTAAGTGGTACGTAGGAAAATAGGTAGGTAGGTAGGTAGGTAAGTGGTACGTAGGTAAATAGGTAGGTAGGTAGGTAAGTGGTACGTAGGTAAATAGGTAGGTAGGTAGGTAAGTGGTACGTAGGTAAATAGGTAGGTAGGTAGGTAAGTGGTACGTAAATAAATAGGTAGGTAGGTAGGTAAGTAGTACGTAGGTAAATAGGTAGGTAGGTAAGTGGTACGTAAGAAAATAGGTAGGTAGGTAGGTAGGTAAGTAGTACGTAAATAGGTAGGTAGGTAGGTAAGTGGTACGTAGTTAAATAGGTAGGTAGGTAAGTGGTACGTAGGTAAATAGGTAGGTAGGTAGGTACGTGGTACGTAGGTAAATAGGTAGGTAGGTAAGTAAGTGGTACGTAGGTAAATAGGTAGGTAGGTAGGTAGGTAAGTGGTACGTAGGTAAATAGGTAGGTAGGTAGGTAAGTGGTACGTAGGTAAATAGGTAGGTAGGTAGGTAAAAAAATAAGAAAGTAATGGATTTTTTTTGGTGGTAGAGGATGGCAAGGAGCCTATCAAGATACAAGCACTTGTTTTAATCAGTTTTCACTAAGAATAAACATAGAATGCATTGATATGAGTAAAATGTGCAAACAGATAGGATCTTCACATTAAAAAATAAGTCAATTTATATTTGGACCATTCATGACAGAAAATGTCAATACAAGTACTATGACTCAAGAATAGTAAGATGGTTAAAAGCACAAATTATCCCTCAATATATTCCGTCTTTACCGCCACTAGTCCTGTGGGAAGAGCTAACCACTTTAAAGAAATCCTGGAAACTGTTGAAGGTCTTGCAGATCTTATTAATGTCATAAAAAAACACTCTATATTTGACAGAAAAATAGACAAATGTTTCTGTTTAAAAGTAAAACTGAAGTGAAAAAAAAACCTTCATAGAATATGGAAAAAATTATCATAACCTATATCTGTGGATTATAATTAATTTTATTTCCTCAGGAAACATTAATTTTAAATTGTTATATGATTATTACAGGATTGTTTTTAAATAAGTTTGGTTGTTAAGATGCTTTTATTTTGAGGGTTTAAGGATCTAAATCATGTGTGCCAATTAGAAAACTCTAAAAATACCAGGTCTTGCACATCCATAAGGTAGCAGGATGTTTCCATTTTATGGCTACCATCCAAACAATTGAAATAAAATAAATAATTCACTGTTTTTTTTACATGTCAAATACAAACTCAACATAATATTCCCTAAAATTGTCATATTACAGGTATATATTTTGTGATAATATTCTAAAATGTCCATTCAAAATCAATTCAAGATCAATTTTGAAAATTTGTTTGTTTCAATCTATGTCATATTGCTCTTCTATCAACCTTTTCTCATTGCAATTGTTCTGGTTATACAATGTGTGCCTCTTATATTAATTTGAAATTAGCACATTACATATATGTTTTATTATTATCACTTTAACTTGTATTAGGTAATATTTATATAATATTGAATGTCTTTTGAGGCGCACCAGGCTCGCCTTGGGTACTAAGTTTAAACTCGTTACACATTCATCCGCTTTGTTTTTTTAGGATCCAGCCAAAAAAAAATAAAATTATGTCCTTACTTTTTTATTTTTACGTATTTGGAAGTAATAAAATGACATAATTATGGTAGATCAGTATTCTATATATAAATTGAAATATAATCTATTAAAATTTATGTTTTATTTTTTGGGACTTTGAAAGGAATGGACCTTTAATTCTGATTAGAATTGTTAAGAATCTTAACAATTTTTTTGATCTGATAGAAAGTGATGGGAAATAATTGCAAGATTTATACAGGGTGACTACTAAATTATCCATGTAATGTTAAAATTAGAATTAAATATATAATTAGATTAATCATAGAAGGATTAAGAAACATGCATTACCATGGCGACAGTTAATTCAACAAGTATAAGGGGATTACCGTCTTTCAGTATATACTATTACACATAGAAATTAACATCATTTAAATTGTATTAATTGACTGGGATATCGGAGTACTAGTCATTTATGGATCTATCCTTGCTTCTTTCGAGGCCTAAATTTTTTAGCCATTTATTTCTAGATCAGAAATTTAATAGCTTGGTAAAACCATAATAATGTTCTAAAGAATATTGTTGACAAAGAAAAAAATGTTTTGTTTGATTAACTTTAATAATATTTATTTATATTTATCGAACTTAATCATCAAATGCGCCGAGTGGACTAGCTGTTGCTCATTCAATAACTAAATTCTCCCCTAAGGACCACATCATGTCCATGGCAGCTACTACACTAGCGCACATCCTTCTGTCCACGACAGGGGTTGTGTATGAACCAGTACACCGGGGTAACCCCTGCTCGCCTCGAAAGATGTAGTGGGTTCTTTATAGTGCACATGAGCCGTTTGTGTACACCGGGCCTACGGTTTATAGTCCATATCCGAGAAGACTTGTTCCACCAATAGAACCATTATGCGATGGTGCGAGCGGGCCTCGAACCCGTTCTGTTCTTATGCTATGGTTCAAGGTTCCCCTGCTTTGACCACTCAACCGTACAATTAAGTACATCTATCATACCTGCCAACATTTTTACTCTTGAAAGCGGTAGGCTGTCTCGCCATCGCCAAGTTGGCTGGACGCAAACGCACCAGCACCCTCGTCTTACCGCATTTTGCTTTTGATGAGAAAAAAAATCCGTTATTGGGGGGATTTAGGCTGAAAAATGCATCCTTTTTAGTGCCAATTCACTACGTATTTTTGTGTTTTAGAGTGGCTTACACACTTTTCAGTGTGTTCATTTTTATTTTGGTATTATATTTCAAAAAGCGGTAAGATTTCCATGCAAAAGCGGTAGGCGGTAGGAAGGTTGAAAAAGCGGTAGCCTTCCGCCAAAATCGGTATGCATCTATCATACACCACTTTTTGCAATAGGGATCCACTTACCAATCTAAGTAGACCTACCCTTAAATAGCAACAATATTACTGGTTATTTGTTTTATTATTTATTTTAACTATGATACATAGCCTATTATGGAAATTGTTAGCAAGATCATATTCTACTCATTTTACAAATAAAAGAATCTAGTATCTTCAGACAAGACTTGCTCTAGGCAAGACCGTGACCTAATTATGTTATTTAATCTTATATTAATAATGATGGCTATAGACACCAGTTTCAAACTTAAGCACGCATACTCAATTTAAAAAACATTTATGATAGAGATGTTAATAAAAGCTAGCCCTACGGCAAAATACAAAACATGATATTAACAACATAGAGAAACTTGTTTGTAAAGTTCTTGACTTAGAATATATAAAGTTTAGAAGACGAAAAAAGAACGGAGTGTGATATTAGTGTAGTTGTGCTGTGTATTAAACTGTAGAGGCTCATTCAGTTCGATCAAATGTATCACCACTCTCTTTGTATTTCGCAAGGGCAGACTGCAGGCTTTTGGAAAAGGGGGCTTGGAAGGGGGGTTAGAGAGTTTTAGGGGTCTAAAGTTTTTTGGTCTTAAGATGTCCGGAAAGGGCCTCAGTGCCACGTTAAGGGATCAATTCTTGCTGAATATTTAAATTTTATAGACAATATTAATACTTTCCGAAGGGGGGGGGGGGGCTGGAGCCAACCCGGCCCACCCTTAAATCCACCCATTTCGGTTATAAGGTTGATCAAAATATACGTTAATGACACAGATTTTGGATGAGACATTAAGCATTGGTCCTATGTGCAAACATGGCCAATGTGCATGTTAAAGAACGCAATACACTCTTCATATCAGAAAAGAGTAGGAGATTGTCTCCTAGTGTACTGTCCAGAAACACCCATTGCACTCCGTACTTTCATGTGATTGGGGACTCATAACGCCGACTAAACCATATAAAAATCATGAAAAAAAAAATAAACTGACAAACAACTTTGGACAGCAAAATTCCTTTCAAATCTAATACAGTATGGCAAAATACACCTATGTATTTGAATTCCACCTGAGAAGAACTTATCAATTGTTGCCGCACATACTTTCAACTGTATAAAGATTCGTTATATTTACACCTCAGAGTTGGACAAAACAAACTATATTTCTTGCATGTTGAATAATTCATTCAAGTATCTATTGTTACCATTCAAAATTTAAAAAAAATACAAGCATTATTTGATCCCAGTATTTTTTTTTATTTCTATTTAGTCCAATTAGATTTATTTAGATTTTAGTCTACAGTATTTCAAAAATGCTCAGTTTCGAGGGAAATCTGATTTTGTGATGGTCAATTTTGGCAGAGTATTAGGTTTTAAAATTAATAATTTAACTTTCTGTCAGCAGAATCAAAGCCCTTGTGAATCAAGGGAGTCTTCCGTTATTCCTTGCGGAAAGTTTCTACATGATCCTAAGGGATACAATTGCTCCCTAGGGATGCAAACACTCTCAAATGGCACCAAATCACCCTCTGAATCATGTTATGCTGGCTTCTTTAGAGTAGACAGAAAGTTATACAACAAGAAAAACTTGTCACTTATAAGGAACAACACAAATTATGATAGAACACATTTCTAGCGACATTCTGACCTCTCAACATGTTGAAACATCTCTTGAACAACCCAACACGATATTCAACCACAAACGCACTAGAGTATGACGGGCCAGTCAGGAAATGGAAATCTTTATTATTAATGGATATATGATAGTTATGTATTAGATGTTTTAAAAAAAATGTTTTTATTTTATCCATGTGTAACAGTGTAAATGGCAATAACAAGATAGATACTACATCATGCTTGTAGACTAAGACTCATTATGAGACTTGCGCTAGTAATTCGCTTCCCAATTGGCTTAGAAACCAAAAGGTACTGGGTGTGGAAAGCAGGATTTCTTGCCTCAAACAAGCCATCTATTCATAGAAGTCTATATGAAGAGAGACTATCTAATGTGGCTATAGAGGTCGCCTAAAACAGTCTAAACTTCGGCTTGAAACGTTAGAGAAGATTTGGAAATATTTAAAGAAGACTTGACTGTACACATTAAATTAATTTTTGTATATAAGGGTTTATATGTTGTAAATGTGTTTATTAAATTTGGAAGATTAAGATTAACCTGAGGTTATGTTCAGACTCAACGATTAAGCAGAGCGTAACGTGCGCGGCGTACGATTATCTGTGTCTGAACTAGCCGGCGATTAGCGTGAGTACCTAATCCGGAGCGTAACTTGTGCTCCCTGCAAACCCAGGTTTAGCGTAAGCTACGGAACTACGCCTCGTACACCTGAATGGTTTTGTCCTTGTGCTACGTGTTGTCCAATCACAATTTACAATCGGTCTGCATTGGCCAATCAATTACGGCTCACTGGTCGTAGAAAAACCCACTGGCGACAATTTTAAAAGTGCTTATGACTTTAGCTACGCCTTGTGTCTGAACACCATGGTTGTTATGCCGCAGATTAGCTTGCGCCTCGCTTACGCTAAGCTCCGCTTAAGCCGTGAATCTGAACATAGCCTAAGTTTAAAAGTGTTATTCATAAAAATAATATAAGGTAATAAAAACGAAGTAAAAGATTGAAAGAAAAGGAAATAAATTATGGAGCGGCTCAAAAAGGTTTCCGAAAATAAATATAAAGTATGTGTTTATAACATAAATTTAGGACACTAATCATCAGAGGCTAAATGTCCAATGAGCCTATCTAAGCTACAGTGCCACTACAAATATTATTATAGTAGAGATTTCTCAAATTAATAGAGATATTCAGTTGAAAATAGAGATTTCTACATATAGATAGGAGTGGCACTGTAGCTTGGTGGTTAGCATGCTTGCCTTCCAATCCCGAGGTCCTGGGTTTGAATCTGGCTGAACGCTAGGTTCAAACGTAATAACGTCATCCATACTTAATAACGTCACTCCCCAAGCCTCGTAATGAGACTTGGTTTAGAAAGCATGGCGTAGATCTCATCCTTTAAGTGTCAAGTAAACTTGCCGTTGGATGTGACACAAAACAAAAATATTACAATAGAGATCTGTTTTATCAAAGATATTTTCTCTCTTACTAATAGAGATATCTTCATTAACGGTCCAGATTCTCTCTTGCCTCAGTTGTTGAGTGAACAACACTGTGCCATGATGATCTGTGATTTGCTAGTTAATCAGTTGACTCGATGACAATGACAACAGAAGTGAGGTCACATCTACATACATCTTTATACCTTAGCAAGGAACAGCCTACATTGCGTTTTCAAGCTCAGTGTGGATAAGTTGTTTCAGGATGCGTTATCGTGAATGTATGGCCTAGCCACTGTAACCTCCTCTGCGTATACATTGTAAAGATATGATATCTCTATAGTTTAGAGATATCTATGTTAAAATATCTTAAATAGAAATATTTACACTTTAATAGCTATAGAGATACCCCTTTTAATAATTGAAATATCTTTGGTAAAATAGAGAGATCTCTATATTCAAATAGACCCAATTAATATTGCAGTTAAAATAGATATTTAGTTTTAATCAGCAATAATATATATCTCAATTAACAGCCTAAATACAGATATCATTATTAATAATAGCGATATCTCTATTCTTACCAGAAACTTATCTATTCTTAAAATAGATATCTACAGTTAAAACAGATCTATTTTTAAAATAAATGTATCTAATCATAGCCATAGAGATACCTTACTTACCAATAGATTACTCCTGTTAATAGTTATCTCAATTATTAATAAGCTATCTCTATTAACTTCAAGGTTTTTAGCAATATCTCAATAAACAATACCTATCTCTAATACAGATCTCTATTATTAAGTATAATAGAGATATCTCTGTTAATATATTTTGTGTAATAAAAAAATTAAATCAAATAAAAAGAATAAATAAATAAGTATTGTAACTTCAAACTATCATTTAAACTGCCATGATTTCATTTAGTGTTGTTTTACTTTAAATAAAAAACTTCTACAAATACCAAAAGGTTAATAAAATAAATAAATACAGAGATACATTTCTAAATGAAGGGGTGTTTGTATAATGGCTATCACTATCATTAACTGTCATTATTATGTAAAAGATTGCAAGGATTCTTGCCAACATATAATTGATTTTGTGAATTGAGATTTACAAATCAAATAAAAAAAAATTCAATCACATATGTGTGAACGAAGGGGTGTCTTTATGGAAAGGATAACTGTCGTTAATGTTAAAGGCTTCTTGCCAAAATATGAAAATTCAATGACAGAATGTAACACCTGATCCATGTGGAAAATTCAATGTCATTTTATTAATGATCTCTGACCAAAATGTTTTTATCTATTGAATAAATCTGTCAAAAATCTTCAACTTTATTCAATTTGAACTTGAAATGTCCAATTCAAGTAATAAAATGATTTGTCATTTTTTTTTTTTTTCGAACGAATTTGATTCAACCACTGATATTCTGGGGGAAAAAAACAGGAAATCTGGAACAAATAATTATACTTCAGAGATGACATTAGTAATAAATACAATTTACAACTAATTATTAAAAATTACAAATGATGAAAATGTAGTTTTTTTTCTTGAACATGTATCGTTTACTTATTTCCACTCTATATACTATTTCCATTTTTAATCATTTACTAGTATTAAAGAAAATATCTACCAAGCAGTCTAAATGGAGCCAAGACCTGGACAGTGTACAGGCGACACGTGAAAAAGCTACACGCCTTTATGATGCGGCATCTGCGCTCCATTATGAGGATAACTGGAGGGACAAGGCGACAAACAATGGAATACTAGACCGGACAGGACTACCTACTATGGAAGATCTTCTGATCAGAAAGAATCTCTGGTGGACTGGACACCTCTTGAGGATGACATCTGATAGGCTACCTAAGCACATCCTATACTCCCAACTGTCTTATGGTCACAGGAAGAGAGGACGTCTTCGTCTACGGTTCAAACATACCATCAAGAGAAACCTAAAGCTGAAAGATATCAAGACTGACTCTTGGACAGAACTTGCACAAGTGAGAGATGAATGGAGAGCAGCAATGAAGTAAAATATAAATGAAAGCAGACATGATCGCAATGCAACCGTCAGCATGATGATGATGATGATGAGTATTATTTTAAAATAATGATATTTTTAGCTCCAGCAAGACATTTAGAAACATCAGATTATCTTTTAGCAGAGGTTAAAAAAGGTAGAACATGCTTGTTTGTTTTAAAACATTTTTTTTGTATACTGTAGATCCCTTTATTTTCGCGGCCCTAAATGTTTGCGATTTTATGATTTTTAACATTTCGCGACTTTAATTTTCGCGATGGGACATTTTCAAAACACAATAATTTTCGCGATTTTTACTGTTATGACGTTGGACATACATCAGTTATTTGCTCGGAAACTAATTTTTAGTTAGGTTTAGTTAGTTAGGAACAATAATGTTAGTTTGAAAACTAGAGTACCTGTCCGTGATAAACAATGTTTAATTGGCCACTGATTCGCGAGGTTAGCCTAGGCCCCTAAGCCGTTTTCAGTTGACGATTTCCACGACTTTATTCACTCATTGCCATGTAGAATTATTGACCATTGATGGGAAATGCTGTTTCGAAAAAAAAAATGGATTTTGGTATTATTCTTGTCGTTAATTTATCCTGCAAATTGTCAATAAACATGTGTTTACTGTGAGAAGCATTCGACCTGAAGAGTATAGCGCCACTTAGGTTAAAATAAAATGGCAGCCTCCAGTAAGTTTGTGGTAACTTTACCTTCAAACTACGATTTTTTAACCGACAAATAGGGTGATTTTGAAACCCAAATTATTATGATAGTTACATTCACAACGCATCTATCTTGGAATAGTGGGGGAGCAAAAGTGGGTCCGCTGAAAATGGGGGGTGACCCCTTAAAAACCACCTTGGCTATGGGCCTGGGAGCTGAATTGGCATGTCAATTTCATTTCAAGCTATTTTAATTCAACCATTGTATACACTATTGGAGTACAACAGAACAGAGTTTTAAAAGAAAATAATGAATGGTAGAGGTTTAAAAAAAATTTATACTCCAGATGGAAAATTGTACCTAGGCTTGGATTTGATTGCATTTTATAAGTCACATATTTACCCAGTCAGCTAACTCTCAGTTGACAATAGCGCGAGTTTTATACGGAACTAGTTCAAATAAATTTCAACATAAATGGTCTGTTTTTAAACAATTAAGAAGTATTATAAATTAGGACCTCATTGAGATATGTGTACTTGTTTATATATGTACTTTTTGATTTTTTTGTCAGTCCCTATTGTATTACAGTCAAATGACAATACATTTCCTTGCTATTTTAACACAAGGACATTTACAAATTAACTTGCCAAGAAAAAAAAATATTTAAGACTCTCCAGACTGACAGACATAATACACTTAAAATTAAAGAACAAAATAAAACATTACAAAACTGAAAATAATAATTACAACCTAAAAACAGAGAGGGCACTAGATCAGCAGCACATCATAATCATTTATCATCTACAAATTTAGGAAGGGATTCACACCAATGCCGCTAAATGAGGGGTGTGGCTCCATGGCCTGCCTAGGGCCCGGAATATTTTTGTCTGTACATGTTCTTTGGTGCACTGTTAGAAGCACACACATTTATTTGTTCAAAACAAAGGGCAAACTAAACAAACAATATTATTCAAAAACAGAAGAAATGGTATGTGCAAAAAAGAAAAATTCTCTTCTTTATTCCACAACAGAATTTTCCACAAATAATTTTTGCTTTTGTAAATACCAATGCGACTTTTTTAATCAATGCATTTTGGGTATTAAGACACAATTGTTTGGTTTCAAGCTTTAATTATATGGTTAAGTTCAACAGAAAAGGTTTTTTGATTTTATCTTGTTTGAGGGGTCACTCTGAGTACCGTATCCAAAATAGGACAAAATCGGACCACCGGAAGGGGTCTAATTTGCATAATTAAAAATGGCCGCCATTTTATATGA
>JAOTQE010128209.1:0-24062 GCA_025631205.1 Nesometra sesokonis
AGTAACAAAGTATCTCCCAACATAAAACACCATTGAGTAAAGAATCTAAAAGTTACGCGCGATTTACTTAAAATATCTCTTACGTGAATTTATATATAGATTACAATTAATAGATACAAATTACACATATAAAAAGATACCCAAAATTAAATACAGTATTGCACCCATCTTTGGAATCTGTATGCATATATCAGTTCAGATATTTTAACGATCCAAAGACAGATAATTTGAACCGGGTCTACAGTGGCTGTCCGCTTCTTATCACCCTTTACACCATAGCAATTCAACAGAATAATTCTGAATTCCAGATATCTAAAGGTTCATACAAGACCAAATGGTTCTTTGATTTCTGCCATCACTATGCAAAGGTCCTACACAAAAATTTGACTTCTATATTAACAGCCCATTATTAATTTACAAACTAGTTTTATATTTGTATCTCCAACTAAAAATTGGATAGGATCTAGCGTGGCAACATGAAGTGAAAATACAAAAGTACTATAAATTATTATATAACACCCGAGTTTGCTTGATTATGTAATATAATTTTAGCCACCCCACCTCTTATTAAACAAAAGGGTAGGGTATTTGTTATTCCTAATATACTGTACTTACCTATTTCTCCACAGTTGGTTCCCTTGAACCCAAATTTACAGCCACACGTGTAGAAAAAATTTAAAACATTAAGACACGTTCCCCCATTAAGACATGGCTCGCTAAAGCAGATGTCCACTGTTGATGGAAACAAAATATGAAGATATTATTATAAGAGTTGGAAGAGCTGATAATTCAATTTAAAAAAAAGTTAATAGAAGTTTTACTTAGACGAATATTATTTGAACTTTAAAATCTCATTGCTTCAATAAATCATCTGTGATTATTGCTTCGCAAATACCCAGGAAACGCGTCTTGTTTGAAAATTGGCCCGGGTAAGACCCTAAACAACACGAAATTTGGCACCGGGCCCCGCTCTATCCGGGATCGGGCGTCGTCTATCCGGCATCGGGCCCGTTCTATGCAGTCCTGCTGGATCAGCCCCTGGTTAAAGAAACTGAAACCAACAGAAAATTATAAGATACTTTGCATACAACAAACTATTTAAGGTCAGTGAATGGTTGTTCAAAATTGAAGAGGCACTTATTCAAATTAGGAGCAGCAGGCAATTATTCAAATTAGCGGGGATGGCAATTACGTTCTTTTAAAAATCACCTTTGTAAAAAGATGCTACTATACTAATATAGTATTAGTCAAATATATTAATCAAAGGGACCATAAAGAGCACAGTCATGCATTAAATTATTTGCTTTGAAATGTGTTTAAAATCATTGATTTTCTCCCATAAAATCCGCTATCTTTTCAACTGAAAGTTAGCTCAGTTGGTAAAATACCTGATTTGTAATTTGAGACTAAATTAAAGAGTAGGTTATATATCACTTCATGACTATAAAAAAAATAATGTTTTAAAATAATCAAGTACCCACTCAATTTTCCATCATCCATAACAAACAAAGATCAATTACTTGCTTAATCAGATATGTAGTTATAGAGCTCCTAGACGAAGCTAAACTCACATTAGAAATGATTACTCATTTAAAAGCGGCACATATTCAAATAAATATAGTATACTGTATTTTGAAATTTATAATCCTTGCTTACTTGATTCGCAAGACACTCCTGAAAACCCATCTACACATGCGCAGGTGGTAATTGACCCGGTGATCTTATAACAAGTTCCTCCATTTTGGCACCGGTTGATATCACAAAAATCAGCTAAAAGATAACAAAATATAAAAGGGATTACATACTTGCAACAAAATCTGTTGTTATCCTATATGTCTGGTGTGGACTGGGAGACACGGAAGTATATCGTCAAATCAAAATAAGAAAGCGCCAGTCTAACACAACTGGGGATATTAAAAAGGTTATGCTTATATCCCAGGACTTCTGTTAATAGTAGTATCATGTTGCAACCTTCAAAGTTATAGCCCATCAGAGGGGTGAAATTCAACCATGATCAACTCCCTAATCCACCCCCCCCCCCCCACTTATTATACCTACCAACTTTTTCAGAGCCCAATGTGAGAAGAAATCACTGCCAGGTACCCAATTTGATTTCGAGAAGGACAGAACGTGTTAAGCCTTATTTACCGTAGCCACCTGTTTATTTTTCATTTTTTGTATTTTTTAATGGGTTTGTAGAAATTGCAAATCCTTTATGACGTTTCGCCTCAATTTTGTGGGTTTCGGAAGTACATTTAGTCTGGTATTATTTACATTTCAGCGAATTCTTTTTGTGAATGAGAAAAGGCGATGTATGCCTGAAACATCCAATAGTAAGGGTTTCCATGCGTGTGACTCACGCATTATGCGTGGGAGTTGGCAGGTATAACATCTATCTGAGATAATTTGTTAATTTTCAAGTACTGAATTTTTTTTAATTTGACAGGCACGCATGTATATGTCTGATCGTGAATGCCAGATTTTGTTATTTATTTTACAATTATTTGTATGTATCTATAATTTTGTTACAATAATAAACATACCTTTAAAGTATTTCAAAAGTTTAGACTCTACCAGTAATTCTAAGAAGATATTGTGTCGTGATGCCGAAGAGCTATTTTGTCCAGACAGAGTAATGTCCTGTCATTACATCGTTCAGAAAATGTACTAAAGCAATTATTACCCGTCCTCTTTTATGAAAGATAGTTACAGTATATTCTATCTTGATGTAAAAGAGTGAATATTCACTATTTTGGAGTAAATTTAAAAGAGTGGGAGGGACCTGAGGGACTACTTTTAAAAGAAGGAATTAGCAGCACTTCAAATCCACTCATGTGAAGTGAATTTTCTGCAAAAGAGTGAGTGATTTCACTCCTAATGGAGTAAATTTGCAATCTGTTGGAGTGAATTAGATTCTTTTTGGAGTAGTCCCTCAGGTCATTCAACAAAGAGTGAATCACTCTCTTACGTTAAGAGAGTTGAAATCTAGAAATATCACTTTAATCTTTAATTTTAAAAATCCATCACTAGGCCTACCTTGAATTTCACAGAAATCTCCACTGAAACCAGTAGTGCACTGACATTCCCAAGGGGCTCGGCCAGTCTCAATACACTCTCCTCCATTCTCACAAATTACGGTTGAACAACTCAGAGCAAGTGATGGAATTTCTGTTTAGAAAATAAATGGTGTTAAAATGTTGATGAATTGAGTTGATAAGATTGTCTTTTATTAATTATGTATGAAAAAGTTTATAGTTCATTCATTCATTTGGACACGAAGTACTCTTTTATTTCTTTAGACCCACTGGCTCATCGAACTTACAAAACGATATAAACTGCACCAACCAGTACTGGCACAAACAGGACAGTGTCATCAAGTAAAATGAAAAAAAAATCAAATAAACAATATTGTTTTCCTTCTACAACAACAGTAAAATAACATTTTTGCCAAGTTTTCCTGTATACGTTGGTTTGCTAAAAGATTTAAATATTTCTGATATGTGGGATAATTGCAATAGTACTGGTTGAGGTACCGCTTTCGGAGATCTCTATAAACTGGACATTGCAAAACAAAGTGAAATTCATTTTCTACAGATAAGTGTAATTAAACATTTATAGTAACATACTGTATGGCCCAAATACAGAAGTTCGTATAGAAATTGTGAAAAGTAAATTGCAATGTAACACTTACCCACGTCTTCACAATTAGTTCCATTAAAACCCTCTCGACAGGTACATGTATAGAAACGGTTAGCAACTGAAGTACACTGTCCCCCATTAAGACATGGTTGACTCAAGCAAATGTCCGCTGTTGACGAAAACAAATTCCATTATTTATAAGATTCGTAAAGATAACGAAAAGTCTTCCATCTAGATAGGCATTAGTTTATTTTCCTGTCGATCTTTGACATGCGCTTTGTTGAAAATCGTTCTCAACTTCAACGTTTTTTTAACTGAATGGAAAAGTTCATAGTAACATACTGTATGGCCGAAATACAGTGTTGCATTGAAATTTAGTTTCCAACAATTTCTATACGAACTTCTATATTTCGGCCATACAGTATGTTACTATGAACTTTTAGAGAGTGGTATTTAGCTCAGTTGGTTCAGCTGGTGGAAATCACTGTGTTGGGCACTGAACCGTGACTCTCCTTGTGTTTCGGCTGGAGGGTCGAAATAAAAGTTTCTCGCGCACCGTTTTTTGGATGAGACGTTAAGCCGTTGGCCCTGTGTACTACATGACTCATGCGCACGGTAAAGAACGCAGTGCACTCTTCGAAAAGAGTAGGGGATTGTCTCTCGATATACTGCCCAATCACCACCAGAAGGACCCCACTGGAAATAAGTCCTCGGAATTTCATGGGTTATCCTTGGTGTTCTTCTACAATAAATTAAAGCAAGTCAAATCAAACACAGCTCCCTACTCAATGATCAATAGGTATGAGGCTTTATGGACGGTGGTGGTTACAAGAGTGTAAAAGGCCCCACCCGTCAGGGAATTGCGACAGAAATACGTGAAATATGACAAGTTTGACCTAAATTGACCACTACAGAGAGAGTCAAATGATGCCAAATAGAGCAAATATTTTTCGCTTGTTAAAATTAAACTGGTAAGAGTGCTTGCTTGAATTACTATTACCCCATTTGGGAGTGTTGTCCTTTTATCATGAAAAACCTGAAGCTGCCGCTGCTGCACTTCTTCCGGCAGAGGGTAAAGAGGACAGAAAGTCCTGAAGGATAAAGACAGCAACAAATTTAATTATTGAGGAAAGATATTGGACTACTTAAATATGATCTTGAGATGAATTTTCCCAACAGTAATCAACATTTTAAAACTTTACCTTCTTCACATGAATTTCCAGCCCACCCGTCTGTACATGCACAGGTTGAGATACCAGCAATATAACCGTGTGGTAAATAGCAAGTACCTCCATTTAAACACCTGTTAACTTCACATAAGTCAGCTAAAAGAACAAAATATTCCAATAAAGATGCGTCTTTTATCCAACCGACAAACTGAGAGATCGACCAATATGATGTCCAAAAGATATCACTGAGAAACTATCTGCTACAGTCAATTCCTCCCAAAACAGATCCTCTGGAATACAGGGCGTTGGAACGTTTTCGGATCGGGGGAGGTTAAATTTTCCACAGCCACCCCACCTCCGCGGGACGGGCGCGTCTAGGTGTAGGAAAAGAAATTCCTTAACCCGATTAGAATTTGATAAGCAAAACAAAAACGTTATTGCCTATTAATTTGTGCTATCCTGGTCCCTGAAGAGGCTTTTCAGGGTTAAAATATTCATGTTTACCTTATTTATATGCTGTTTTTATTGCATTAGATCTCTAAATGGAAGTGCTTGGCACCCTAGGTGTTAATCATAGTAACAAATAAAAGGCAACCTATCTGTTTTTATAGTTGAAGTGACATTTCAGGAGGAACTGTCCCCCTGAGTGATCACTGGGTGGGGACGCGCGCAAAACACACACCCTTATGAGTGACTCACTCATGGCAGTTGCTAGACTCACTTTGTAAAAAAAATAACTCTGTTAACATGGTAGATAATGGTAGTTAACATGGTAGATAATGGTAGTGACAAGGTAGATAAAGGTAGTTAACATGGTTAACCCTACAAAAACTACCATATCAAGGAATACTACCAAGTATATGGTCAGCAATGCTCTACAAGTATACATAGGAAAATACAGCCATTATTTAGGTTATTATTAAGGCATTAATAACATCAACAGAGAGGGTAATTATATACTACCTTACTAGGTAGTTCTCTGTGGTTAAATTGTTGATAAATAACATAAACAGTCAAAATAAATTTTACTTTCAATTTCACAAAGATTGCCTCTATATGCTGGAGGACACTGGCAGTACCAATCAGGTCCAGTGCTGTAGGATACATCATATTCCATGCATTCTCCTC
Organism: Nesometra sesokonis; assembly: GCA_025631205.1. NCBI lineage: Eukaryota > Metazoa > Echinodermata > Crinoidea > Comatulida > Antedonidae > Nesometra > Nesometra sesokonis. The sequence continues at coordinate 5,937 of JAOTQE010128209.1, forward strand.
CATTTTGGCATACTACATTCGAACAACCAAATGCTGTTGAAAGAAAAAAAAAATATTATCCTGGTTTACTCACGATGTTTGGTAGCAATATGTTCTCACGGACAGATCCAGGATTTTGAGTACATTAATTTCCTCAATTTAATTGTTTATATTTTTTAATTGTGACCAATATAAACATTATTAACTGGAATCATATTTATCCATCCTAACAGGTGACGAGTCTCAATTTTTGCCAGTGACGTGATTTGAGCGGCAAGTGTTACCATGTATGGTCACCAATCTGATGAATAGCCATAAAAAGACATTGGAAAGCAATTGAAAAGTTTCACATAACTCAGATAGTACGGTTGTTCTCCAGATGTGTATAAAAAATAAACACCTTAACCTGTTTCTAATGGAAAAGAACAGTGTTCACAATGTGAAAATCCCCAATGGATTTTTTGTTCAGCATTCAGTGGGAGACGTGATGGTGTACCGTACAGCATACTTCAAAATATTACAAACCCTTTGAAAACAATAACACCCTCCAACTAACTAGAGTTAACATGGTAGACAATGGTAGTGAAAAGGTAGATCTAGGTAGTTAAAAAAGTTAACCAATAAAACTACCATTCACACATTACATTAACACTATTAATCTATTATGACCATAAATTTCTCAATTAACACAAGGTCAGCTCTTCTCTCAAGGGAGACTACCAATAAAATGCTGTCATCAATGCACTAAATGTACATGTACATGTAAATGAAAATACAGTCATTAATCGGCCTTCAGACTAATTAAAACTGACATCACAACAATCACTTAATGACCAAAAGGTACCAAAAACGCTACTATGTTGCTAGGTAGATCTCCTTAGCAATGTAAAATGGTAGACCCACCTAGTTGGAGAGTATTATTTTTTTCAAAGGGAAGTATTACGATCAAAGTACGAAGATCATTATAATCATCACTCTCATTGATCTTACCGAGCGTTTCGCAGAATTTGCCGAAGTAATTCTCAGAACATTGGCATTGCCAACCCTTAGGTGTGCCGCCCTCAATGCACGAGCCATTGTTCTCACAAAATACTGTTGAGCAATCCTCATGATCTGCAAGTAGAAAGAGAAAATATTAGTAAAATAGAATTAACTTAATAGATTGATAAAATGATGTCATGACAGATCGACAAAGTGATGCAAGACCATGTCACCACAGAGTGACAAAGGAAAGTCACAAACAGAGCATTGATGTGATAGAGCTATAAAGTGACGTCATGACAGTCGGAACATGAAGTGATGTCACAACCGAGCGATGTCATGACAGAATGCCACAACAGAGTGTTAAAGCAATGTCATCACAGAGTGACAAAGGAAAGTCATAACAGAGCATTGATGTGATAGAGCACTAAAATGATGTCATGACAGTCGGAGCATAAAGTGATGTCACAACAGAGCGATGCCATGACAGAATGCAACAACAGAGTGTTCAAGCAATGTCACCACAGAGTGACAAAGGAAAGTCATAACAGAGCACTGATGTGATGATGCTATGACAGTTGGAGAATAAAGTGACGTCACAACAGAGCGGTGCCATGAAAGAATGTAACAAAAGAGAGTTAAAGCAATGCTACTACAGAGTGATAAAGTGATGTTATGGAAGTTGGAATATAAAGTGATGTCACAACAGAGCGATGTCATGACAGATTGATTTAGGTATGAGCTGACTTAAGGATGAGCAACAGACTTGGGAATGAGTTGGCTGGGGAAGACGTTGTTTTCAAATTGACTACCTACCTTCGATTTCACAGTTAACGCCAGTAAAACGATCTTGGCATTTGCAGGCATACTGTGCACTAAGAAACGTAAAAGATGTACAAACACCCCCATTGAGACATGGTTGACTGGCACAGACGTCCACTGTTGAGAAATATAAAATAATACAATAACAACAATAATATGAATTAATATTAAATTTTTTAATGATATTGACTAAGCAATTATATTGCGCCAATTCGAATTCGAAATAAATCATTAAAGGCACAGAGTGGACTAGATGTTACACATTCAATAACCTCCTCTACGGGTCACGTCATGTCCCTTGCAGCTACTACATTACCGCAAATCCTTCTGTCTGCGACAGGGGTAAGCCCAACCACCAGTCTTCTTGAGGCTTTGGCAGAAGGCCTAAGTTTAAGTTAATAGTGAACAGTATTTTAAACGAGAAGCTGTTATTACATTTACAGATGGATATGCAGTACACTTTTCGGAAAAGGAGTACCGTATTAAAGGGACTGTGACACAGTGTTATGCCAAGTCAGAACCAGGAGGACCACAATGGAAATACGTTTATGGAGACTATTCTTGGTGAATTAAGCCTACAACAAATATATCCATCCAACTTACTGTCATCACAGGACAAACCAGTGTAACCATCTGGACATGCGCACGCTGTTATCGTTCCGAAAATCTTATAACACGTTCCTCCATTGTTACATCTGTTGACGTCACAACGTTCAACTAAAAGCAAAGTTTACATAAATCAGTGGTGTTATTTTAATCTGGCAGCCGGCGCAATATCCAATGATAAGAATTTCGCCCCGGTTAATATTAGTCATATGAGATCATTAGAATTTATAAGTCTGTACTTTCCAAGTTAAGCAAGTTTTACCATATCAAAGTTCCAGCGTATTTCAATCTTTAACACGCAAAGTGCAGTTATAATTCACAATCAACCCCAATGTGTGTTATCAAGGATACAAATCATTTAAAATGTCTTAAATACCATTATTACAGAATTATAATCTATTTTTGTTAAGAAAGGGGACACGCCCACCCTCCCCATTTTATATTACCCTGTAAGGCATTGAAGCTGTAACTCTCAGGTTATATGTTTGATGTTGTATCAACTGGGCTATTGAATCATAGCCTGGCTGCAACCCTATCTGCAAAAGCCGGGGCGATATACCGCATTAAGGGACCAAGTGTGTTATAATCCAAAGAACTCATTAGCGTTACGAACGTCTCATTGTTGGTTACAATTTTGAGTATCAAAATAACTTGAAGAAAAAACTTCATGTTGTTCATACACAGCTTTTGTAAGGTCTCACCACAAAATGAGTCTCATGGTAGGAAAATCTAAAAACCAAAATTGAGTTATTGGTACCTTCTAATAGATCGCAATATAAGCTGTAATCTACATTTTGAATGATATTCATTGAATATGTAGATCCAAAGATATGGGTATTCGAAGTTTTCATGTATGGAAACATGGTTTTGAAAAAAGTCGCCCATAAAGTAATTAAAAAATAAACCAATTAAAAGACTATAAATCTCAGAAAATCTCCATAGCGGGAAATTTCCTACATTAAAACTGACATAAAAAGTATCTTATATTATTATTATTATTATGAAATATATACTCATAATTGATTAAACTAAATTTCTCAAAAATTTGACTTCAGATCAATTTTGGTGAATATCTCAATTTGATCTAACCTACGATGCGACTCATTTGTGGTGAGACTTCATATATGAGCCACTTTAGATTTCATATGTTGGTGATTGTCTCAATTTGATCTCACCTACGATGCGACTCATTTGTGATGAGACCTCATATTATGAGTCACTTTACACTTCGTATTTTGGTGAATATCTAAATTTGATCTCACCTACGATGCGACTCATTTGTGGTGAGACCTCACATGTTTTTTTTTTTAATTTAATCAGTTGGTCGGGATTTTTTTAAAGAAGGCAGCTGTTACTGTGTTTTCAGTAACTAAAACTTCTTTATTTTTATAATGAAATTTTGAGTTAAATTTAAGTTTGTCTTAGAATTTTCGAGATAACTTTATGTACTTCTTGCAATTTTCTGAATGTTTTATGTACTGTATTTTGCAAAAAAATCAGGAATTAAAAAAAAGGATAGAGTACCTGGATTTTGAGCTAGTCAGGCTTGAGTGTTATAATGTTATTTTCTTAGACTCTATACCTTCGTCGTATTTGGCTCTAAATGGAATTAACAAGTTGATCCACTGAATGCATCGTTTCAATAATCACTTAATTAAATAAAATAAGTAAACTTGGTACTCTACTTTCTTCTTGACAGAAATCTCCCTTGAATCCTGTACGACACAGGCAGTACCATGGCGCCTCTGTGAAGCTGTAGGAGTAGTCGTAGTCCTCTGCGTCTAAACATGTTCCACCATTCAAGCAAACTGCATCAGAACAATTGAATGCTGTAGAGAAAAAAAACAACCAAAGGTGTCACGTATTCTCTTACTGTGTAGTTTAAGTACCAAGGTACGGTACACGCCGCGGCCGCTGATGTGAAGTCACATGATCACCGTTTTGGACACACTAATAAACATGGCTCAAACAATGTAGAGACCGTTTTGTGAGTTTATGTTTCTGTTTGTCACAAACGGTATTACTTATGCGTTTTTTGTCAGGAACAATACTAGCTATAATTTACTTTGCCCGACTCTGACATGTAAATGTACCGAATACTCAGTACAGTGAGAATACTCGAAAAAAAATCACAAGTTGTTCTCGAGTGGGACTTGAACCGACAAGCTCCATGTTATTAGCCTGGCATACGTACCACTAGACCACTGGGCTTGCATTGAATGACTAGAAACAGACTTATATCTAAAGTTATTATGTGATGTGCAATTTTGTCTTACTAAGGCGAAGTATATTTGAAAATGGACATAATTTTAGTATGTCAAAAATACACAAAGCTAAGATTGCTAAGAAACAATTATGTAAAGAGCTTGCTTTTGTAATATGGAGGTTTTTGTAATTTACAAGAAAAAAAAACCAATGAAAATGGATGCATATCATATTCGTTTCTATAATTTCATTTAAAAACACGTTTAAAATAATACCTAACCTTCCTTCCTTCAAAATACTACCAATTTTTCCTGTGAAATACTATTAGACATTATATAGGCTATATAGGTTAACTTAAGAAAATTGAAAACATGCTTGTTACATTGCGAAACCTTCTTCTTAATACTAAAAAGCTTAATGTTTCTTACGAGGTTCACTGCAATCGCTTCCAGAGAAACCACCAATGCAGCTGCAGACGTAACCATCAGAGTCTTGCGAACAAATTCCCCCATTTAAGCAAGATTCCTCTGTACACAAAGAAGCTGAAATAAAAAATGACGGATTTTATAATAATCTGTAATGTTAACACTTTCTCTGTACGGTGTTAACCCCACCGCTCTATGGATATTTTCCTCGGTACACAAGGAAGCTGGAATATAAATGTGAATGATTTTATAACACATTGTAATGTTAACCCTTTAAGTTCAGGGTGTTACCCCAATGCTATATGGACATTTTTTTATAGACACTAATTTATTTTGAAATAATTTTTTAAATATTTTTTTACATTGATTAATGACAAAGATACATGAAATTTAAAAAAGAGATTGAAAGTTTGAATAATTTTCATGATTTCATAAAAAAAATTGTCACAAATCAAATGTGAATTAGCAGAATCGTCAAAAACCATGGAATTTCCAAGTTGATAGAAAACATATATTAACATCTATTTCTAAACTTGAACGTATGGAAGTGCCGCTGTCCTTACTCGGTCTTATCTTAAATTACTTATCTGATAGGTCCCAGTATGTTAAACTTGATAAAGTGATATCAGATACTAAAGTATGTCAAACAGGAGCACCTCAAGGTACTGTATTTGCTCCTTTTCTTTTTATACTGTATTGTATACTTCAGATTTTCGTTCTAATGATGTATCTAACACTTTAACTTACGGCATTGGAGACAGCATGCATCGTTCAGTTGTATTGGGTTTGGACATGACAACTGCGGACAGATTGGAGCTCGACACAAGATGGATCCGTTCAAACACTCACACCTTTGACAACCTGACACAAACCTCTCGTTCTCGGAATACCACTCATTGTTGAAGAAACAACTTGAAGATGAATGTGCTAAATTATACGAAAAAATGAAGGAGAAAAAATACTAATAATAATATACAGTAGTCAGAATGATGTTGTGTATGGTAGGATGATGCATCTGTGGCGACTATTGGTATTCTACCATGATTGTTGCTGTTGCTGTTTCTTTGTTTCTCTCGTTGTTGTTGATGTTGTCCTTTGCTTTGATTTTATTCGATTTGGTTTTGTATATTAAAATATATGAAAATAATAGAGTTAATATGTAGACTTGCTGATTATCTTCCCTTTAGTGTCAATATGATTTTGAGGGAGGATCTCCGCCAATTTTATTTCAAACTTTATCATAATTACAAAATAATATCGAGAATCAAAGACTTGTTAAGTATCAATTGCAGAACAACATTTTTGATTAAAAGCTATGGGATCGTTAGAGTACCATATTTGGTTAGGTATTATTCAACGTGAATTTGCAGGAACCAATCAAATGGTTCTTAGTTTGGCACAAGGAATACAACTGGGAGCAGGGAATGAATTTCCAATGAAGTCTTCAAATAACCCAGGCGACATCATCAGAAAACACTGGCGTGAAACACCAAACTTAGCTTCGTTTTACTGGTCCTCAATACTCACAAGAGTAGGGTATGACATTTGTTTCAACATTTTGCTTACAATATTATTCACGAATTAAGATGGTTGGAGCCGGCATAGATTCAAGTGTCCGTGTTGATGAAAACAATTGTGAGTTTTTGATGCCCTCTTCCTTACCTTCAAACGGTTTGACACATCTGCTATCACACCCATCACCACAGCATTTCTCAATACCATCACAATCTTGATCATCGCGACACTCTGGCTTGCAATCAAGATGCAATGATTCAGCGGATGATACGGGGCATGATCCGCCTTTCTCGACCGCTACAAAAATAAAAATGGGTTAGTAAATACATGTTATATTGATGACAATGACAATGACAATGATTTTATTTCCTTTGTAAACATTTTATTGAATTACAATAATATAGAAAAAGAAAATGTTTTTTAACAAAGAAAAAGGTAAATTTCCTGAAGTGTAATGCTTATTAAAGAAAAAAAAACATTTTACATATTATTGTACCTAATTGAAAAGTCAGTTCTTAAATTATATTACTTATCTTTTACAAATAAGAATATATGTACATGTAAAAAAAGACATATTTGAAGAAACGAACATTTTGTGCACATAAGTATACATTTCATAAATCGAAGGATGAATATAATGTTGCATATCATAATTTATATAGGCCTAATGTAAAATTCATATTCATATTATATTATTGATAATTACTGTTAAAATATGTATAGATAAGCCAAGATCAAGAATGTGGTTTTTGAAGGGTTGATCTATTATCATGGGCGGCGAAAGAGGGGGGATGGGTGGGACACGTCCCCCCCCCCAGTGACAATTCAGGGGGGGATTGTCCCCCCTGAAATGGGACTCCAACAAAAAAATTCACATTTCACAACTCCAAAACTATGGTAAAATATGAATATTGTGGGCGTGAAAACCACCTTTAGGGACCAGTTTTTTTTTTTTTTTTTTTTTTTTGCTCATCAAATTCTATGCGGACTTAGGGGGTAGCCGAGCAAATTTGAAAACTTTAACTTCGTCCCCCCCCCCCAATTCAAAAACGTTCCGCCGCCCCTGGAATGGTCCCTTGGGTCACTCCACAAATAGTGAATTTTCACTCTCTTACGTTAAGAGAGAGAACAATCAAAAGAATACTACAAAAGCCTTTGTGCTAAAAGTATATGTTAACAATCCGAGATTTCGGATTAGTAATCCGAAATTTCGAATTAGTAATCCGAAATTTCGGATTGTTAACATATACCTTTAGTGGCACGAATAGGCTTTCGTAGAATGCATATAAGAAAACTAGAAAGCTTTTAACTTTGAATTGATTTTACATGTTTGATTTTTTACGAGGGTTGGTGGTGAGGGAGGTGTGGTGCTTCGCATTCCCCTTGCCCCTTGCCGGCAGCGCCCACGATTACCTGTCCGTGTATTTATATAATTTGTTCCATTGTAATATAGATTAATTTTCTGTAAATTTATATCTGTTCTTACCTATAATACCCAATAGGCCTACAATGTCACATTCTAAAACAATGTTTAAAAATGAAAGTACATTGCGATCCACATGGTTGATTGCATAGAGTCTTTTAGTAATGGGTTCGTTCTTCACTTTTCTAAGGTTGGTTTACATTAAACCCGATTGAGTTGTACCGAACCTTAATTGTGTTTGAGTTATATTATGTTGTTGCTAGTTTACTCTTAGGGCTCGTTTAGATCTACATATCGAAAATTGTGTTCTGTGGTGCTTCGTTCCCATCAATGCAGCTTAGTTTCTGTGGGTAAAAGAATCCCAACCCGTTACCCATAGTTAGAGAAGTACTTGTGGTTTTAAGTCCTGCCAGTTGTTTTTCACAATAAATATGTTGATCGATATTGTCATCAATAAACTATTACCAGTTTTTGTATTTTAAACTAAATTAAGCCATTGAAAATTTAAATGAGATCGTTAAATGAAGCAAACGACTTCGTTCACACGGATTTTTCCTCACAACTGTCGTTGAAGCGTAAAGATCAACTTAGTAGTTGTTTATGAACGAATGAACGGCAAACTTTCCCACGGAAGATCGCGTGTTTGCCGTACGTTCATTCGCCCTATGAAGTGCTTTCCGATGATAACACAGAAATGGAATAGTCCATTATTATTAATTGATAATATAATATTTAAAAAACAAATCAACTTAAATAGTGCAGAATAAAAAAGTATTTGAGTTGTTATTTATTAAAAAATAAATAGCATAACCTGATTTAAATAGCAGATTCGATATATTAAAACATTTATTCAATTTAGTTAAAGGAAACAAATCGACTAGTCTAAAATCTATTAGACACGCGACCAATGGCCAAACACAAGGCCATCTCACCACCCCTTAATGATCACTTGCCCATCAATGGACCAATGACACGAGTCTATGTAGCAAACGATCGTCTACCTAACACGTCAATCACTCATCAAAGCGTTTGCCTTGTCTTAATTCATTTTATTTATTCAAGAAACTTTATGCTTTAAATATCCAAGACTCATTAGGTCGGATTTATTTGATCGCTATAATCAGTGCAGGAAACATCTTTGATTGTTGGATATTAGTCAACAAGTGTTTTTGAAACATCTCGGTTTTGTTTTATTGAACTGTTTTCGTGCAAGTCTCTATGGTTAACCATATTATCGCAATGAAGAGAGGATTAAGTGAATCGTCGGATAACGACGATGTGTTTGATGAGTCTATGAAAGGGTAGGTGTAAGCTGAGTTTTGTTGGTATTTTAATCTCGTTCATCGACATCTTGAGCTTATGTACTTTTTATTAGGATTACCTTTTTGCTAAACATTATGTGAGAGTGGTACAATGCTACTAATATATATGCCTATATTTTAAATAAAATAAGTCATTAATCGATAGGCAAATGTTTTTTTTTTCACTTTTTTGTACAATATTATTCTGTTTCAGACACTTCTCACATTTTGTTATAGAAGAAAAATACGTAATAATTACATTAGGCCTATATATTTAATTACTCTTACTAGTCCTATGTCATTATTTGATTTTGTTAGTTACATCCAAAAGCAATATCGCCATTACATTAATGTTTAATTTAAGGAAGGTTTTATATTTGTTAACATTTATAGGCCTAAATTATAGAATACCGTATAAGTGACGTAAACCGTCGTCTGACAATAATCTGTGGGACGTTACTCTCTGCAAACTGCAAACGTACCAATTTTTGAGAATGTTTATATTTGTCTGTGTTTTAGTATTGGTTGCGTACCTCCACTTCCTTCCTGGTTGAACTCAATTCTAGTATATTAACAACTAAGCAAAAGGCGATTTTCTACCAATATTATAATTTATCACGCTGTACTTCAATAAGTAGGTAGGCCCTATTTAACGGGATTCCACAATGATGCTTCCCGGATCAAAAAAGTTCCAACATGAACTCATTAACTAATAATTTGGGGTTTTTTATCCTCTGTTGATAACGTACGGGTCGTACAATACATTTATTTCATGGCTGAATCATGGATCGGGATTACAGTACATAGATATCTCTAGGCCTACTGAAGACTAGCTCGGAAGTTCTATATTTTCAAGTTGTAGATCCGTCGTTAAATGTTCTCGTTGTCAAATTCCGAATACCTCAAATCTTATACCGGAGGGCTTTCACCACCGAAAAAAAATCATATAGAGCATGATATGCTGTTTGCCCAGCAGCTAGAGTAGAACCATACTTCTGTATTTCTTTACTCATTGGTAGAACAGCGGTTATTCGTGCACTTTGACCGTACCTATCTGAACTTAATAGTAATAATTAATAGTATAGACCTACTAACAGACGGAATCTGCGTTAAAATTTAGCAGATGCGTTTATTCATAAACGTATAGGCCTATGTGTTTTGTGAAAACGATAGCAGATGTGCCAACTATAAAATCAATTAACCTTTTTTAATATTTGTTATTGCGACAGGGTTAATGACCTTTACTGGTAGCTCATAGGAAACGTTGTCAACTTTTTCTGCCATGGAGTATTAATATTGTTTTTTTTAATTTTATTTTAATATTTTGCTTTGAAAATCGTTGTTTTGCTCAAGCACAATATTTGTACCGGTCGGTTGGGAATTTTTGTATAGGCCTAGTACTAGTAGGGCATTTCACTGTATTTTCTGTACTAAGCCTAACTCGTTCTAAAAACGAGTTACTAGTTTGGTTTTATTATTTCGATATTTTTATGTAGGCCTATTCAACCAAAATAAAGCATATTAAAAAACCCACCGATTCAGAATTTTGGGATTTTGGGTCGGTCGGGTTTGGACAACAGCTATTGCAACATACCTGACTGAAAGACTTATAATTGAAAATTAACAAGCCTATCCTTATCGTTGTAAACCCTATGAAAGAAAGTTAATAAAATATTGCCTAAAACCACCTTCCGGTTTTCCGAACCCGACTAACTCAAATCTCAAAATTCGGCGTGTTTTTTATTTCTCCCAACATGTTGGCTAATATAAAAAGAATTATAACAAAAATAATCATACCGACGACCCAAATAAAAACAAATGCTTAGGCAACATATTTTTATTATAGATCCCATGTATAATACATTGATTGTTTTATATTTCCAGATCGCCTAGCCAATCGAGTCCAGGAGAAGCACGAAAAAAACGAAGAGGTGTAAGTTTAAATTCGTATCTCTATTACAGTAGGACGTCCACCAATTTCCAAGATTGTGTGATCAAGTTGTGACTTTAAAAATAATTTTAATTTAGGCCCTTCCTTCCCATCATTTCTGTCATCTCTTAGATAAACCTTTGTTCACACTGATGTGGGGCCTCTATGCCTATATAAACCCATTATGCAATTGATCTATTCTTTTGCATTTTACTATTAGGTCTATTTTATCGCTGAAACAAAAGACATTAGGCATTCATTATCATATAATGATCATCATAATCGTCATCAGACCACAGATTTGTGGTGTTCCCAAGCACAACATTCAACATAAGCCTATTTAACCAATTGGTCGGTTGGTCGTTTTCGCTTAGTAGACCCCACCCCTTTCTGTATTTTCAATAATTTATTATGTAGCCTACGGTGCCGTATTAGTTTTCGTAATAATTAGCCATTAATGATTGTTTAAGCATCATAATCATCATCATCATCATCATCGTCGTCGTCATCATCACCATCGTCGTCGTCGCCGCCGTCGTCCTCCTCCTCATCATCATCATCATCATCATCAGGCATATTATTATCAGAGGTTGGGATTAGTACGGTAACAATTTAATTAAGAGTTTTTCTTTTCTCCATGATTAAGAATAATAGATTTGGTTTTAATACCGTGAAGTTCTATCGTTGTCAATGGTTCGATCCAACAAATATTTATTTTTTCCAAGGAACACCAATAACTTACAATGTATCGATAGTCCACAAGATACTATAAAGGTTTTCGATCATGTTACAAAATGCTTTGCATAATTATGTTGATAATAAGATAAAACCCAAGAGAAAAGCTCAATCGATAAAGTAGTTGTTGTCCAACCTTCGGGCAAATTTGGAAGATATGATAGAAATATCAGACTGAGCTTCGTTACCCCGTGGGAATTGCTTTGACGTATCGGAGCGGAGATTAATACTATTTAGTAGAGAACAAACAGTCGGGCAAATAATACACTACTTACAATACTAACAGTTACAACAAAGAACTACCAAACGGCGCCTTTTCACATACCAACAACAAAGCCCCAAAAAGTCTATTGTATTTACCAAAAACACTTGGATGAATTTTACGGCGCTGATACAATGTATACAATATTCAATTCAATTAAAAATAACATTTATTCAGCAAAGATGTAAAATACCGTTAACTAATTACATGAAAATATAAATATATTTCTGATAGGCTAATGCAAGACCATAAAAAAACAAAACAAAAAACGAGGTAAGCCATATTTAAAAATAAAAATAATAATAGCAATAAAAAAAAATTGATAATTGCTAGAGATTTGCGTAAAATATATACAAGTATTAGGTCCCTATAACATGTTGCTCTTATTATTTTCAATTACAGATAATAGAAAAACGAAGGAGAGACCGAATAAACACGAGCCTAACTGAACTTCGACGTCTAGTTCCGTCTGCATTTGAGAAACAAGTAAGTTCATAGGCATATATTAAACAAAAAGAAAAAAGTAGATACTTTAGGGCTACTCTGAGGTAGGATTTTTTTGACAAATGGTAACCCAAATAATAACCATTATATCCATTCATCGGCTATACATTGTTGATGAGACCGACCCAAACACTAGGCCTATCCGTTTCTTAAGAAACAAACATTTTATATAGATACCAGTAAAATTTAAATTACCGCCATTAATATGATCATTATTATTATTATCATCATCATCATCATCATCATCATTATTATTATTATTAAGGTATTGTGTGGTATGATATAGGACAGATATTTGGACCATGAAGCTTCTGTGGTTAAATATTTAGTACGGTATATTACATCCAGTTATATAATATGCAATAGCCTAATGTAGCCTAATTTTTTTTACAGGGGTCGGCTAAATTAGAAAAAGCAGAAATCCTTCAGATGACGGTTGATCATTTAAAATTTCTTCATGCGAAAGGTAAAAAATAATATTATTAATAGTCCTAATCATTAAACTTAACAGACACATAATAATTACTGTAAGCCTGGACCCTCCTTTAGAACATCACTATTTAGGGGGATACCCCATTCAGAGGAAACTTATTTCAAACGAAACGATAGGAAATAAATATATAACTACTAAATTCAATCGTGATTAAGGACACATTGGGACATCGTTTTAGATCTCGAAGGTTATTCTGTAATTGGAACAGTAAACCTGATTATATAGGCTAGATCATAAAATAAAGTATAACAACGATGAAACTTAAGCAAAATCTTTGTGTTAGTGATGGTTACAGTGGTTGTGAAGAGGCGGGATTCAAGATTTGTGAAAGTCGGTAGTGCCAAGCTTGTTATGGGAACCACCGAGTGCTCCCGTTGGAGTGAGGGGAAGAAAAAATGGACTGCCAAAAGGGGCAGCGCCCCTAGCGTAGCCCCAGATCTATACCTGTGGTGTGGTGGTGGTGTTGGTGAGATGATACAATGATCATAATTGACGACGATTGATGATGATGATGATGATGATGATGATGACGATGACCATGGCCGCATTTTATAACGATAATAACAAAGTATTGCTCGGTATTCATAATACCAATGACTTCAAAACCAACTGTTTTTCGACTTGGTCCCAATGTATTTTCTATTTTACAGGTTTAGACAGTTCATTTCACCCTTACAGCGATACACCTTATGCAACCGACTATAGAAGTATTGGATTTCGAGAGTGTGCTTCAGAAGTGGCGCGATATCTAGTGACTGTAGAAGGCATGGACATACAAGATCCTTTACGACTGCGACTAATGAGTCATCTGCAGTGCTACACGGCGCAGAGGGAAATACAATCACGGCAACATTGGAACCCCGTTACTAACCACCCACATACGCACAACCATCTTAATCACGGACAGTTTCCAGTTGCTCATCATCAAACGACTGCAGTTATCCCGCAACACGGTGATCACCATATACCTGTTCACACACCAGTATCAGAATCAAACAGGCAGATGATCCCAATGATCACTAGCTCTACCACTACCGATTCCGGCCACCAAACTTGCCACCCTAGATTAGCCATGCCACCATCAACCTCTGTCATTCCAACTGTGTCAAACTCGGGTTCGACACATTTCACAGCTACTAGTGGACCCAGTTCGGTGCAAACTGTCCACGCCCAATACCCAATTCCTTACAACTCACTACCAATGCTCTCACCTACGGGCTTTAGTCCAACTAGCAATGCAACGCATGGTACAACGCATGCACCGATTGTTGCAAAGCCGTACCGTCCCTGGGGAACAGAGATGGCTTACTGAATACAAGTGTACAATTAAAGCAGACATCTTATTTTTCTAAAGAGATCATGAACAATGAAATAAAGTCATTCTAATTTTTATATATAGCGATGGTGGTAAAGTAGACAATGAACTTGACATTATTTCAATATTCGAATTACTGTAAACTTTTGCTTTTGCACTACAAAACTGAAGGACGACAAACGAACAATTATAAAACTAGGAAGCTTGAATATGTCTATGAGGTTGTCTGAAATCAATTTCATACACAATTGGTAACTAATTCATATTGTATACATAACGGTACATTTTATATATAAAATAATTGTGTGACAATCCCACCGACGGTACTCAAACCTGCAACCTAATGCTGTCGTTTCCGTGCGTCTTAACCATTGTACCACAGAGGCTACATGGTTGAACAGATAAAAAAAATATAGATATATCACACCACACCGAGGGTCGCAGCTTCGATGTCATCATTGGACAAAGTACAAACTTAATACATTTGGTAAAAAGTATAGTTTACTCTGGAGGTTTTAAAGGGAACAACATGCTCTAGGTTAGGGTTCTAAAGGGACCAAAGTAATATGACTGAGCTGATTGAAGGGACCAAAATAATCGGATGGGCTGATTGAAGCATCCAAAACAGGTTAGGACTGACTAATCGGCCCAATATAGGTTAAGGCTGTTGAAGGGACCAAAATAGTTTAGAGCTGGCTGAAGGGACCAATATTATAAGTTAGGGCAGGGAAGAACATATGGTGAGGCTCACTGAAAGGAATAAAGTAGACCATGTTGGGACTGATAGCAGGAATTAAAATTAGAGATAGATTTATTAAAGAAAACTGAAATAAGTATAGACTGATTAAACGACACAAGCTAATGATGTTTTTATTTAAGGGCCATAATGTGACTGTATTAAAAACGATTGTTTACAACTCACTTGACAAAATTCCCATAAAGTATATTATAAATGTTAGGATAAAATAACGTATTAATTATATTATTTTCTACACAGTGTGCTATAATTTGCAGTTTGGTTACATTTAAAACAAATTTTGTGCAATAATTATAGGCATTCCATGCTATAATAGGAAACCTGTTGATTCATGACAGGAAAACGGCGTCCTGGCTGTATACTTATTTTGATTTCTCACTGTTTTTCGGCTATGAAGGCAATCTCAATGGTGTTTCATTTAAGATCTCGAAATTTAACTGTTAGGATCCAGGAATAAGATGTAAAATAGCTACCTATTAAATTAAGTTTTGAGGTCTTATGTTTCTGAAGCCCTCAACCCAAGCTACCGAACCATGTGGCATAGGCTGTTACGAACATATCGTTGTTATTAGTAGGCTGCTATAAAAATAATTGTTAATGATATTACATGTCTACAAAAATGTATATTGAAATAGCGCTATGAAATAAGACAAAACTATAGATAGTATCAATTTGTGTTCAAAAGGATGCCAATATTTTTAAATAGAAAGCAGGAGTATTTATCGCTTAACGCTACAGAGGGTTGACGGTTTAAACTGGTGTTGGTCGAGGAGTGGAATCTCTCTCCGAAGCGTCCAGGGGCTAAGTCCCTCAAGTGTATTTATTTTTTTTTCTGGGTAAATTCTTTTGATATGTATTTGAATAATAAAATTTTAAATATTGATTGAAACTGATATGTTTGGTTGAATCATGTATTGTCTATGAGTCCACTACTGTAGTGGATTAATTTCTCATTGAGGCATTTACCACTACTATAAATGATACCGTACTGAATTCGAAAGGTCCATTAATCAACTTCAAGTTAGAAAGTATAATGCATACTCCAAGCAATGAGATACACGCCATCGTGACAAGATTCAATATTTCGACATAAATTATGTCATCATTATCTGGAATCCTGTGTATCTCATTGCTTTGAGTATGCATTATACTTTCATATCGTACTTTGTTTGCATATATTAACTTGGTGTCTCATGGAAATCAAATGTTAATTGAATAAGTACGTTAGCTCAGTAACCACCCCCTGCTCCTTGTGATGAGCCATATTCCATTAAAAACGAACGTATTGCTCACTCTGCGTTACGCCGCGTCTAATTGGTCGGTTAGACATGTTATACTTTATGAGAAGAAGGCGTGGTTCTACGGAGTGAAGACCAATAAAACAAAATAGAAAGCATTAAAAATGGATCAACAAAATGACCGACTGACCAACAAACCTATAAAATGACCAACGGATATCTAAGAAACTAGGCCTCTACTAAATTTCAAATCAATTGGTGGTCAGGCTAGAGCTATAGTAGTGCCAACCTGATTAAAACAGACGATCGGCATGAGGGCGCTAATGACCGGTAGTAAATATACATTTCTTTAAAGATGATCTATAGATAAAAAGTTGGGGCTATATAGTCATAAGGAATTGTTCTGACTGCAGCATTACAGATCAGGAGCGGATTCAAGGGTGCGGGTAGACCGGCTCCGGCCCCTTTCGTCTACAAAACAAAAAAATATTTAACAATAATAAGACAAGAATTGATCCCTTAACACGCCCCTGACGCCATTTCCGGTTATAAAAAAGCAAAATTTCCGGGGAAGCATGCCCCGGACCCCTTAAAACTTTGACTCCCCGCCCCACTAAAACTAAACTGTGGCTAGAATCAATGGGTTAAGCGTGATAAAAACTTGGAATAAATTTTGACAAAAGTAGACAGAGAATCAAAATATAAAAATCATGACATCGCAATTAGGAAAAATATTAATAAAACACAACAAATTGAACGCCAAGTGAAATGGCAGAACTTTAATAGTTACAATATAAATAAGTAAAATACACGAAAAACAGGTCCAGGAGAAATAACAACAGTACTATAATTCACAAGGCACCGGGAGATATGAAAATATAGAAGAACTAAGCATTCGGACAGCGCAGACCTGCGCCGAATGGTGGAAATCCGCGCTTTTCTAGGAATATCAATGCAAGTTGAAGAAAGTTTGATCTTTCTTATGAAAGAAGAAATCGGCGCTGTAGATATTTCGAATCCAGCATTACCCGTTTACAATTTCTGTACACTGTATTTTTTTGCGGATTTTAAACTGGAATGCAGGAGTGTTGACCACCAAGGTGCAGTGTCGGTTCTTGTACAATACAGGCAACTACAAAACCATCATAGGCCTAGTATTATCCCTTCGACCAGTTCGGTTAAAGGTGGATTTGAACTCGGGAAGTAAATTGAAAGGTAAGAGTGTTTACCACAATGTACAGCACCGATTGGTGATTTTTACAATAAGGATAACCATTATAAGAACAGTGTGTAGAAACTAACAATGAAGTGACCGCGATCTGCCCTATATTATGAAAATCGGTGTAGCATGAATCCCCCACTACAGATCGTACACTGTACATCGTATGTTTTCTAGAGGCCCCATGGGCATGCGACCACAGACCTTCACTAAAAGTTAATTAGTTATTCCTTGGATCATTTCAAAAGTTTCGTGAAAATTTCGCCAGAATTTGTCAATTACTTTTTAAGTTATGCTGCGAACAAACACACTTTACCAATCATCATGGAATACTTACCGTACCAATCAATATACAGTAATTACAAGTCACTATTTACTTATACCAATCAATATACAGTAATTACAAGTCACTATTT